>CM040988.1:24319207-24339095 GCA_022985145.1 Pangasius djambal
TCACATGATCCAGAACAGCTGTATCCATCATCGGTTTGCTCTTCACATCATCTGGAAAAGCTGTACCAATCTCCTCCTTGTCAGGACAGTTCGCTGGAACAGCCGTATGAATCTCCTAGTCAGGATGATTTGCTCTTCGAGTCATTTGGAACTGCTGTACTGATCTCCTGATTAAGTCAGTTTGCTGTTCATGTTGTATCTCGTCCTTGTTCGCATCATTTGGAACAGTCAGGGTGGTTTGCATCATCTGGAACAGCCACATGGATTTGCTAGTCAGGCCATATTGCTCTCCTCCTTGTCAGGACGATATGCTGTTTTGCATCATTTGGCGGAACAGTTAGGGTGTTTTGCATCATCTGGAACAACTGCATTGGTCTTCTAGTCAGGATGGTTCACTGGTCGCGTCGTCAGAGACAGCCATGTTGTTCTCCTTGTTGGGACCGTTCATTAGTATTGTTTGGATATTGGGACAGTCAGGACAGCTGATAGCTGTTCAAGTATTTTTATGGTAATTATATATATATATATATAAAATATTTTTTCAACATTAAGCTATTTTGAGCATATATCCTTCCCATAAGCACTGTTTTAATATCCCGGAATGTCGGCATCAGCCAGATGCGATCAGTCAAGATATGCTTGGTGTGTAAAGTTTGCTTTCTTTAGTTTTTCACTGAAGCTACAAAAGCTAATCTAGCTAACGAGCAAGGGAGGCCTACAGCTACCAGTTTATTGTCATGTAAACAGCCACCGATTGGTCTCACTGCTGCTGTTCTGTTATAGGCATCACTCCCACGCCGACTGAGAATCTGCAGCCGCTGGAGGAGAAACGAGACGCAGAAGGTAACCCGGAGCCGGACGACACCTGAGAAACACACACGGGTGAGTTTTACACCATGACACGCACGTTCCTCTGTTCTGAGATCCAACATGTGCTGAATAGGAAGCTGGAATACACCATGTGAACTCTCTACACGATGTTTTCTCTTTAAAAGAGAAAATATTTAAAGAAAACTAAACAGGGTGCATGTTCCAGGTCTTCATGAGTGAGTGTGTGTGTGTGTGTGTGTGTGTGTGTGTGTGTGTGTGTGTGTGTGTGTGTGTGTGTGTTTGGTTGATGTCATCTTGATCTTCAAAGTAGTCATCAGAACAGGATCTGATGCGAACACGAAAGCGTTTACGTTTGATTTGACGTTAGAATTTCAGAAATGCGTGAAAGCGGTGAATGTGGTGTTTCATGAGCATGTGAGAGAACGTGCTGTTCTGTAAAGAAGTCTCGGAGTTACCTGCGGGAAGGAGTTGATGATTGCAGGATCAGTGCTCTCTGTGTCATTTCCTGTGCAGTCTGGAAAGTTCCCTTTGATCTGTTCTCCAAAGCTGAGATGAAACGCTCCCTAAACAGTCGTTTGGGCAGCAAGCCTGTTTAACGTCTTCAGTAATCATCTTATTATCGGCACTAGGACTGGGTCAAGAAACCCCTCAGGATTGCAGTTTTACCAGCGAGAAGAATAAAGGAAGGCTGGAAGGACCGAACACGCAGGACGCGCTTCAGTACGACGCGATTTACAAGTGCTTTAATATGAACGTGTGATTCACTTAGGGAAAAGTTCTAGCTTTAAGCCTTGTGAAGGAGGCGTGGCCTTCATCACAATCTTTACATCACAAGCCTTGGGCACTAAGTCGGGTGCACCTCCTTCGCTGAGACAGACAGGGGCCACGCCTCCTTCGGAGACACAGACAGAGGCCACGCCTCCTTCGCTGAGACACAGACAGGGGCCACGCCTCCTTCAGAGATACAGACAGGGGCCACGCCTCCTTCGCTGAGACACAGACGGAGGCCACGCCTCCTTCGCTGAGACACAGACAGGGGCCACGCCTCCTTCAGAGATACAGACAGGGGCCACGCCTCCTTCGGAGACACAGACGGAGGCCACGCCTCCTTCGGAGACACAGACGGAGGCCACGCCTCCTTCGCTGAGACACAGACGGAGGCCACGCCCCCCTTCGCTGAGACACAGACGGAGGCTACGCCCCCCTTCGCTGAGACTAAGTGGTACAAAGGCCACGCCTCCTTGCTGACAGTCAAAACTGAGAGTTAATTAATTAAACGCCGAGCCTCGGGTGTTATTCTCAAACTATTTAGCTTGCACAGATATCTGTAATACAGTTAGAAGTAATTGTGCCTTTGCTGTGATGAAACAATCAAAGCAGCTCTGGAATTGTAACCAGCTCGTTTTTGCGTTTGTTTATCCGACGTTTCCTCGGATTGGGTTTTTGGTTTTTTTTCTGTAATCGGTGTCTATCTTGAGGAAGCTATAACCTGCAGCACGGCTCGGCGCGAGAGCAGCAGCGAGGCAAGACTGCAGCAAAAATGTCAGACAGATGCGTAGTGCTTTATTCGGGTTCTCTTCAGGAGGTGTGCTGAGGGAGCATGACGACACAGCGTGTGTGTGTGTGTGTGTGTGTGTGTGTGTGTGTGTGTGTGTGTGTGTGTTTTGGATGTCTCTAAGGAGGCTTTGGGGAACTGGATATGGCTTCCTGCTCTGAATCTCCAAAATTAAAACCAGCACTGACTTACGCCGAATTTCCAGAAAAAAGAAAATGTGTGCGGTCGTGTTTCCATCAGCTGGTGACTATTCCGCAGACGAGCACCAAGATGATAACATCCCGATGCTCCCAACACGAGTCCAGAGCTGAAACACGTCGTCACCGTGACGATCTGATAAACAAAGCGAACATTCTCGAACATTACGAACTTAAACCGCAAAAAAATACACAAGTATTAAAAATGATTTTCTGTCTTTAAACACACCACTGATGACTTCCTGCTGGCTTTAGTGGTCCGGAAACAACATCCTTTTATATTTATATTTATATTTATACGTATTTATATTTATATTTATATTTATACGTATTTATATTTGAGATTCACTTTGCGTTGTGCTACTTTACTGCAGCGTACGTTGATCAGAATTTGCTACAATCACTACAAAAAAAATAAAGATCGTAAACTAATTCCTAGGCAATATATTTATATTTGTACAGACAACACATGCATTGTTTATGTTTATTTATTTATTTATTTATTTATTTATTTATTTATTGCCTAAACACACACATCCCTGACTCTCAAGTTTACTCCTGGATCATTTTAGCTTCTATTTTAGCAAAGATTGCCTTCTTTCTTAGCAGATCGTTTTGTCAGATGTGGTTTAAAACACTAAATGAACCAGTTTTAATCGTTTTACGATCAAAATGACGAAAAGCTCTGCAATCGTTTTGTAGTAGCACGATTCGAGTATTTAGCTAGCAGGGTACTAGTACACGGCACTGTGAAGTACTTGTGCATTAGCTTGAAGCTAGCATGAGCTAGCTGTGGCTAGTAATACTGCTACTGCTACTGCTAGCTGGATGCGTATGCTAGGCTAGCTGGGTGCTAATCTAAGCTTTTGTGCTCTTTTGGTACGAGTGGAAGATTAGCAAAGTTTATAAATGACTTTCCAGACTAGCGTGGATTTCTGCTGTTAGCTTTTCACGTTTCCGTGACTAGCGGAACGTCACACTGCTGCTGGATGAATCGGGGGTCGATGCGATCAACTAAAATAAAAAATTTACAGGAAAAGAAAAACACGCAGAGTTCAAAACGCTAAAAACGCTGAATTTAAAATTTTAAAAATGATTGCAGCTAATAAAACTAGCTGATAATAAATATATATATATATATTTTTAGATTTTAATTTCTGTAGTAATTACCGATCTAGGACAGGTTACTGTATTACACTGCAAAAATTTAAAACTAATATGCTTAAAGAATAAAAATAAATAAACAATTTCAATTAAAAATTATTCACAGTTTCTCTCGGGATCAGTAAAGTATCTGTATCTGTCTATTAGAAATTACATTAAAGCCACAAAACTATATCTCTTTTATGAATGTTTTCACTAAAACCCTTTAAAAAAAATTAAACTTAAGTTAAAGAACATGCTGCTTTAAAAGATGGCCTAAAATAAACATTTTAAATTATTATTATTATTATTATTATTTTCCTTAGCATGTCCTTTATTTGTTTTTCTGTAATTTTCCATCAAATGTCAGCCATTTTTATTATTATTTCACACTTTACCTGAAAGACTTCGTCTAAAATGATAACATGGCTAACCATAATCTAGCTAATAATGGCTAATCGGATACAACAACAATAACAACAACAACAACAACAATAATAACAACATGGATGTTGTTGAGTAGTTTTGCTAATAATTAGCTGATAACAAATGTCTGAACAACACACTTGGACACATGAGGAATGAAAAACTTTGCTACGAACGGCTATCGATCCGTGTCGAATGATTATGCTAACGATTGCTACATCGACATGGCTAATCGTAGTGGCTAATAATGACACGGGTAATCATAACTAATGATGGCTAACAATGCTTAACAATGAATAACTTGGCTAACGATGATAAATAACATGGCTGACCGTCGCTATGGATAACTTTGCAACAGATAACAAGGCTAGCGATGAATAGCTATGCTAATTATGAGGACACGGTCAGTAATGGCTGGCTAATAATGCACATGATAACCCGGGCACTGAACGGTAACTCGGCTAATGACGAATCGTAGCATGACGGTCTGCTGTGTAGATGATGCTAATTTGCCGAATCATGCTAACTCGCCGTTAACAGGATCGTACACGAGCGATGAGAAACCGGGTCACCGGGCAACACGGGAAACGTGGCTAATAATGAACAACTTGGCTAATAATAATAGCTACTACAAATATGAATAGCTACAACTCTTCTACTCTTCGCTAACCGCTGGCTAATGATGGATATGATAACCTAGCTAATAATATGCCTAGCTACTAACCTAGCTAATAACAACACGGCTTTGATGGCTAGTGATGACATAGATACTGAAAAATTACTTGGCTAGCGATAGAAAGGATAAAATAATTAGCTAATAATGGCTAATGACAATGTAACTATTAATGGGAGGAGCATGTAAACTGGTTGCTAATCAGTGACTAATAACAGTTATGATAACATGGCTATAATAGCATAATAGCTAACGATGACAAAGATGCTAATAATGGCTAGTCAATGTTATGACTAACTAAGCTAATATTAATGGGTAGATCATGTCTCCTGGTCGCTAATTACTAATGATGATGGCTAATGATGACGTGATTACTGATATTTAACCTAGCTAATAGTTTTGACAACATGGCTAATGATAAATAACTTGATACTGGCTAATCACGATATAGCTAATTATAACATGGCTAAAAAAGTCGTGGCTAATGATTAAGAACCTTTCAGATAATAGCTAGTGATGATGTAGCTGATAATAACATGGCTAGTAAGGATAGCTAATGATGAAGATCCTGGCTAATATTGGCTGTAGCTAATAATGACATAGCTAATGATGAAGAACCTAACTAGCATTTGCTAATGATAATGTAGCTAATAATAGCACGGCTAATGATAGCTAATGGTGAAGAACTATTACCATGGCTAATATTGGATTAGGATAGCACAGCTAATGTCTTTATTAGCATGGCTAATGACGTGGCTATGTTATCGCTATCCATTATTAGCCATGCTAATAAAGACATTACCCAGCTAACGATGGCTAATAACAGCTACACTGTTATAGCTAATGATGATATTGCTAGTAACGGCTAATATAAACATGGATAATGAATGCTTATGCTAACAGGTTAATTAGCTTCATTGTTTTTATACATTTTTTTTATACATTTCATTCTTATTTATTTATTTATTTATTTATTTATATTTCTTGGTTAGCGCTCGTCCTGTGTGTCTCGCGCGGCGTGAGCTGTGAGAGAAGTTATTAGCGGTTGAGCATCTGGTCGAATGTGATAAAGAGATTTTAGCTGAAACCCGAACCGGTCTTTGTTTTATACACAAAGCGGTAAAGCGATACACACTGCGGGACTGAATATCATCTCGAAGTGTGTGTGTGTGTGTGTGTGTGTGTGTGTGTGTGTGTGTGGATGGATGGATGGATGGATGGATGGATGAAAAGCTGATCTGTGGAGAAGTGAAGCCACAAAATTGACCTTTTGTTCTTGCTAATACACTTCTCAGTCGAGCTGTTCATCTCGCACTGCTAGCACCGGCTAGTCGCACTGCTAACACCGGCTAGTCGCACTGCTAGCACCTAAAGATCTACTAAGTTCGAACTACTGACGCGCCAATTCAGGATTTAGCCAACATGCTAAGTAAAGTTAGCTACCTGCTATTTGGAGAGAGAGAGTGTGATTCTGGAGTTCATTCAGAAATGATCTGTTTGTCTAACTGTCTGTCTCTCTGTCATCCGTCTGTCTCACACCTGTCCGTCTGTCTCTCTGTCATCCGTCTGTCTCACACCTGTCCGTCTGTCTCTCTGTCATCCGTCTGTCTCACACCTGTCCGTCTGTCTCTCTGTCATCCGTCTGTCTCACACCTTCTCACCTTCCATCTGTCTCCCCTCTCATATCTGTCTGTCCCCCTTCCTGACGTCTCACCTGTCGTCTGTCTGTCTCTCCTCCCATCTGTCTCTGCGTCAGCCTGTATTTCTGTCTGTCTGTCTCTCTGTTGCCCCTCCTGTCTGTCTCCTCACCTGTCTGTCTGTCTCCTCACCTGTCTGTCTGTCTGTCTATCTCTTTACCTGTCTATCTGTCTCCTCGCCTGAATGTCTCTATCTCTATCTGTATTCCCTCTCATCTGTCTCACTCCTGTCTCTCACTCCCATCTGTCTCCTCTTCCATCTGCCTGTCTCTCTGTCTCTCACTCCTGTCTGTCTGCATATTACTGTTAAAATGTTAAAATGGCCACCAGTCTGTCTTTCTGTAATGTCTCTCATTTTTTTTGTCTTGTCTTTTTAGGTTTGTCTGGATGTCTCTCTCATTCCTGTCTGTCTCGGTTTGCCTGTCTGTCTCTCACTCCTGTTCATCTCCGCTCCTGTCTGTCTCTCAGCCTCAGTCTGCCCGTCTCTCACTCACTCCTGTCTGTCTGTCTGTCTGCCCGTCTCTCACTCCTCTCTGTCTGTCTGTCTCTCACTCCTCTCAGTCTGCCCGTCTCTCACTCCTCTCTGTCTGTCTGTCTCTCACTCCTCTGTCTGTCTGTCTGTCTGTCTCTCACTCACTCCTGTCTGTCTGTCTGTCTGTCTCTCACTCACTCCTGTCTGTCTGTCTGTCTGTCTCTCACTCTCTCCTGTCTGTCTGTCTGTCTGTCTCTCACTCCTGTTTGTCTCCCATCCTGTCTGTCTGTCTCAGTCTGCCTGTCTGTCTGTCTCTCACTCCTGTTCATCTCCGCTCCTGTCTGCTCGTCTGTCTCTCAGCCTCAGTCTGCCCATCTGTCTGTCTGACTGTCTGTCTCTCAACCTCAGTCTGTCTGTCTCTCACTCCTGTTCATCTCCGCTCCTGTCTGCCTGTCTGTCTCTCACTCCTGTCTGTCTGCCCATCTGTCTCTCACTCACTCCTGTCTGTCTGTCTCTCTGCCTGTCTCTCTGTCTGTCTCTCTGTCTGTCTGTCTGTCTTTCAGTCTGCCTGTCTGTCTCTCACTCCTGTTCATCTTCGCTCCTGTCTGCTCGTCTGTCTCTCACTCCTGTCTGTCTGCCCATCTGTCTCTCACTCACTCCTGTCTGTCTGTCTCTCTGCCTGTCTCTCACTCCTGTCTCTCTGCCTGTCTCTCACTCCTGTCTCTCTGCCTGTCTCTCACTCCTGTCTGTCTGTCTGTCTCTCACTCCTGTCTGTCTGTCTGTCTCTCAGTCTCTCTGTCTGTCTCTCTGTCTGTCTCTCAGTCTGCCTGTCTGTCTCTCACTCCTGTTTGTCTGTCTGTATATTACAGACTGTTAAAATGGCCACCAGTCTGTCTTTCTGTAATGTTTCTCTCTCTTTGTCTTGTCTTTCTGGTTTTGTCTGGATGTCTATCTTTCTATCTCTCACTCTGCCTGTATCAGTCTTTCTATCTGTCTATATGAAAAACTGTTCAGATGGCTATCCGTCTATTTTCCACCTTTTTTTTTTTTTTTTTTCTCGTCTTTCTGCTTATACTCCACTCATTACCCGTATGACCTTTGACACCACTGGGGTTTTATTCACCGTCTCGGAGTGACTTTGCACTGAACCGGATTAACGCACAGGCTAACATCTGTCTCTCATTTCTGTGCTAATATGAAAGTCTCTGCTGTATTCGAAGAATACGTTCAGTGAAAACACACACACACACACACACACACACACACACACACACACACATGTAGTAAACAGATGGGCTTAACTGGACTGTTTCTTCTTTTGTCAGATAAGAACAGTAACGGTTTAGTTGGTGTGAATGTTTCAGTTATAAAGCCTAATCTGGTGCTAATTAGCAAGAGTAAAATTTCACATAGCACAGATAAAGCTAGCTTGGCTTAAATAGCTCCATGTTAGCATTAGCGATTTAGCAGTTTTAGCCTTATCGTAGCCATCATCAGCCCTGTAAGTAAAACACTTTGGGGGATGCTGTTATAGGAAAACAATCCAAGACAGAGCGGCGTCACTGTCACCACCCCGAGTTTAATTCTTTTCCTCTAACAGCACGTCCCCGAGTGTTTTATTCCTCTTACACCACACCAATTACTACAACAATTTCTTTTTTATTAGTGAATGACATCATAATTTTTTCTGTTTATAGCTATTATAGTTCTCCCTGATGTTTATAGCAGCTAAAACTTTTTTTTTTCCCTCTCTTTTCATGAAATTGAAGTTTTCATCTTCATCTGACGAGCTTTCATATCGTAAGTCAGAAGTGATATCCGTGAAAAAATGTATCGTTCGCCGTGTCCGCTGACGATGTCGCTAACTCTACTGTAGTAACGGTTTCAGTAGGACTGTTGCTCAAATGAGAATTTTTACTTGGCGAACACAGACGAGCAGAGTGACACACACACACACACACACACACACACACACAGAGAGAGAGAGAAACTTCCTGGTGTGGTTATACTAAATATAAGCACTCTAGCAACGCGGCTCGTCCAGTCAAATTAGTGGACTGGAACAAGCTACTGAAAGTTTTTATTTATTTATTTATTTATTTTTTTAACCTTCATAAAAACATGTTTGTAGCAAGAACTGGCTTCGTACTGTCGCTAAAAACTAACTAGCCAAAAAAAAACAAACACATACACATGCTAACTCCAGTGCTGTTCACAAGTCTTTCTGTGAGGCTTAAATTGTTTTTGTTGTTATTGTTTACTTTCGGTGTATACACAGCTGTTTATTTTACAGCACGAAGATAGAGGAACAGCCAAGCAACCTCACCTCGCTGTGGATAGAATGACATCATCAGCTATCCAAGGCTCTAAAATGGCGAAGTGTGTGTGTGTGTGTGTGTGTGTGTGTGTGTGTGAGGTTTAATATGAGCTTGTAATGCCCGGGTGTGTGTTTGAACTGTGTGGTCTCATATCGGTGCTATTGATTCTCTGTGCGGTAAAATGACGTTTCACCCTAGATTTGCGTGTGTGTGTGTGTGTGTGTGTGTGTGTGTGTGTGTGTGTGTGAAGATACCTGTGGGAATTGCGTCTGTCTCGCGAAGTCTGTGTGAAACGAGATGAGAGGGGTGTTGGCTCGGAGCCCGATGCTGGATCAGCTCGCTGATCTGTAAGGGGGAGGGGGAGTGTGTAGGGAGGATTAAAACCAAGCCGCATTGTGTGTGTGTGTGTGTGTGTGTGTCATTATTGTCATTACTGTCTCCGCGACCCCGGTTTTAGCCCCGTCTCTGCTTTCTAATTACGCCGGATCCCAGCGGCTCGTAGCCCGTGTAACTGTTTACAGCCTTTGCCCTGAAACTCTAATAACACAGCACAGGCCCTGATGAGAAACCCAAAACATTCTCTCTGCGCTTCGTGATTACGGTTTAGTCGCTCGTATAAACCGAGTAACCGAAAATCTCAAAACGGGAAAAAAAAAAAAAACAGTCGATGTAGTCTGTAACAGTTGTACACCAGGTGTTGATTCGGGTTGTCATGGTGACACAATGTCCCGCCCAAAAGACCTCGCGAGTCCTCCGAGATGGAACCAGCTCAATTTTGTTGGGTTTGTCAGTGATGTCTGTAGCTTTTGGGTGGGATATTTTGTTGCCATGACAACATCAATTTAAAGTAACCAGATTGGCTCATGTTGTCATGGCGACAAAATGTCCCGCCCAAAAGAACTTAAAATCGTGCTCAAAAGCCATTGGTTGTTTACTGCCAAAACACTGTGAACTGGTGATTTTAGGGGTTTTATTTTAGGAAGGTCATTTTATCACCACGACAACATGAGCAGCTCTAATTTAGTGTTGTCATGGTGACAAAATGACCTTCCTGTGTCAGACCCCAATCCGGTTCTGCCCACCAAGTGATGTCAGTAGCTTTTGGGTGGTCGCCATGACAACTTGAGATTAACTTTGTTTAGTTAATTTTAAGTTGCTCAGGTTGTCATGATGATGAAACGTCCCACCCAAACATCACCGTTTCCCAGGACTGGAACCCGGCCCGAGGTCCGTGGCTTTTCAGCGGGTCGTTCTGTCACCGTCACAACTTGACAAGTCGTCATGACGACGAAATGTCCCGCCCAGAAAGCTCCTAACATCACCGCTTCTCTGTGTTGGAACTGAAACTGATTTGCTGATAATGTTAGTGGCTTTTGGGGCGGGACATTCTGTCACCATGACAACATTGAAAAGAAAACAACCAGAGTTGCTCGAGTTTTTTATAGTAATAACAATAAACTTGACTCTGGGTTTTATATCAGCTCTCTACACTAAAAGCTTTTTTCTTGGTTCTCTAAATGTTTGTATTCATGCTAGAAATTATTGGAGAAAAAGAAAAGGGACAAAATACTCAAGATCAAATGTAAAGCCGGCTTTGCTAGTCCTGCGTTTTTATTGTGTGAAATGGTAGCAGTTGTTGTATATGTTTATATACGTATATATAACACGCTCCTCAAAGCAAGCTAGCTGTACTGGCGACGTACACTCGCCAGAGGCACTCTGCTACCTCGTTGTAAGCTTTATTTTTCTTCCTGACGTCTCTATACATTTAACGAGAAGTCGTATACGACGGGATGTCCGTGTGAAACCACGATTATAACTTGTTCTTCCGTTTTTGTGCGTCTAACATGGGAACTAATTACAGGTTGTGAGCGGGGAACTGAAGAAACGGCGGACCACACGCGCCGGGAGATTAATCATCTCGGAATTGAGAAAACCGCCATTTAAATGTTGCTATCGTGAACACAGATTTTAGCAGTAGCAAATTTAACGACTAACTTTTAATTAAATGAAAACACAAACCCTAGTGTAGTTCTGTCGAAGTTTGAAGAACTGCAGAATATCCTGCACGTAGCCGTCAATAGCAATAAGCACCGGGAATATTAGCTAGCTCTCTAGCTAGCTGTAATTTTTTTAAAATTTATTTTTATTTAAATATTTTTTGCACAAATATTTTTTTGTAAACAGATGAGGTAGGAGATGAAACTTACAGCTAGAAATCCTAAGAGGGGAAAACGAGTGCAAAAGTCAACAAAAGCAAAACATTTATGAAAGCTTCGTGTCCGCCAGGTGAAATTAACTGTTTAAATCACGCAACCTAAAAATATCCACACATTCTAACTTTATATTTATATTCAGTGGTAAAGTAGAATCCGTATCTTAGCTTATGGAATAATAATAAGAAGAAGAAGAAGAAGAAGAAAACCCCAGAGCAGATCTTTATGCTGATAAAAGCTCTGAGCTCCCGTCCTGTTCTCCTCTCATCTCTCTGTTGATGGTTTTCATTTTTCTCCACAGCCGCATGATTGAAAACTTCATAAACTTGCCATAAAGAAGAACCTCGTGCCATAAAAATGCTTTGTCACAGTAATTTCCGGCTCCGTCGCCGGGCCACAAACACACACTCCGTCCTCTCTCTCGTCCCGCTGCTGTGATTTTTATTTACGACCCTGGGATTTTTATTTCCGCTGTTTTCTTTTCTTTTCTCCTCCGCTGTTAAACAGCCTGGAGGTTCTTGGCAGGGACCCGAGTGCCATCTCGCACTGTAGTACTGCTGACTCAGCTTTTTCTCTCTTTTTTTTTTTTTTTTTTTTTTTTTTTTTTTTTTTTTTTTTTTTTTTTTTTTTTGTATTTCTTCGTCTGTTAGTCTGAGTGTCAGTACAGTCAGCGTTGTTGGGGTTTAGTATCTGTGTAATGTACTATTCACTGTGTAATTTGTATAAACTGAAAATAAAATAAAATGATTTGAGGGGAAAAAAAAAATAAAACATTATGTAACACAAAAATCTCTAACTTGGAAAAGGAGGGAGTTTGTTTGTTTGTTTTAAAGACATGCTTATTTAGAGAGACACACACACACACACACACACACACACACACACACAAGAAAAAAAAACATAACCCAAAAGTGACGACAGGCTGCGTAACACGTAGAAAGGTTTTTGTTTAAAAAAAGAAAAGAAACCTCAGCTCAGAAATACATCTCGAGTTGCTTTGGGAAAAACAACGTAACGATTTCGAACATTGCAATCTATAAAAAGTCAAAATAGTCAAAGTAGCTAGAAAAAAAAGAAAAGAAAAGAAAAGTGTCAACTAAACTGCTGTCTAGTGGCACGCAGGCCTCCCAGCTCCGGAGAATAGCCTCGAAATGATGATAAACTGAACGATGAATCACTCTGATGCTTTGATTCTTTTGAACTCCCCTTTAAAGTGAATCGAATGTTAGGAGGTTTGATTCATTTGATCCCAGAAATAAATAGTGCACAGTGTAGAGACTGGAAATGTGGAATATGGTCATCTTTTCTTCCAGACTTTCCATGCACCGATGAAGAATAAACATTTAGAAAGTTTTGCATTTCCATCCATTGTTTTTGAATAACTCTCGAGTGATTCATCATTTGATTCATCTTCGGTTGTTCAGTTTTTGTTGTGGTTCAAGCGAATCCAAACACAAGTTCAATTAAGCTGATTACAAAGATTATAAATTCCTCTAATTGTGTATAGATGATTGTGCCTCCTGTTGTGATGTCACGTGCTCCTTTAATCTGATTGGTCCTTTATGTTTCAGGTCTAACAAAAGGAGCAGCCATAACATAAAGAGGAGGCTTCCAGCTGCCTGGTGCCCGTCTACCCCCCTGTATCCCGTGTGCGCTGGATTTATTTATTTATCGTCGAGGGGGGGAGGAGGCTGATAGATCTCAGAGCATGAAGCCCAGCTGCTGAGACGGCGCTCACACACACTCCGCTTACCCGGCTGGATGTGTGTGTCCCTTGCCGGAGTCCAGAGCCGAAAACACCACGGCGGCCTCCCGGAGCCCAGCGGAGATGCCCACCGAGACACTGCCGCCAGATAGCAAGGCGCTGGGCGCTGGTGGCGCCGTGGCATCGGCCGTACCCCTCCGAATCCTGAACAAAGGTCCCGAATATTTCAGACGAGCGGCAGAACCCAACCCAAAGCGCCTGAGTGCTGTGGAGCGACTTGAAGCTGACAAAGCCAAGTACGTCAAGAGCCAGGAAGTGATCAACGCAAAGCAGGAACCGGTGAAGCCGCAGGTGCTCGCAAAACGGAGCCCGGGGGTGAGTTCTGTTCTCAAAGCCTCCAATAATAACGCCAAGTCAGACACCTGCGCCAGCACCAAGCGTGAAAATCTCAACCTGGAGATCCTGAAGAACCTGCTCAACAGCTCGTCTTCTGCAGAAGGACCTTCTAAAAGCTCAGTGGCGAGGAGCTGGGCTCCAGAATCCGGGCATCGCTCCTTTCCCGAGTCCCTAAATGTCCCGGCTGCAGCCTTTCAGGGCCGGAAAAGTCCCCAGAACCTGAACCTAAGTCGTGGACTTATGGAGAACCACGGGGCCGAGGGCGATCGTTTACCGCTCCATGCCTCTCAGAGCTCCTCGGACATCCGGCGGCTGTGTAACGGGAAGCCGTTCCGTTCGGGGCGCAGCAGCAGCAGCAGCTCGGCTCCTCCACTGCCCCCAAAACCAAGTGCGAAGGCTTTAGGAATCTCAGACAACACAAAATGTCCCGCTGAAATGGAACTAGAAGCTCGCCGGCCCTCGCTGCATCGCTCCAAATCGGACTTGAGCGACCGCTTGGCTCGGTCCGGCGCAGATGCAGAGAGGTTCTTCAACTACTGCGGCCTGGAGCCTGACGAGCTCGAGGGCTTCGTCGAAGGCTTCGGACGCGCCAGCTCTGATATCGTATCACTGAACTTCCGTAGCGCCAGCATGATCAGCTCGGACTGCGGCCGCTCGCGACACACCGACGACAACGACGACCTTTCCAACGAAGACGAGGATGAGGAGGAGCGCGTCCCCTACGGGATCTCTGCTGTCGAGCGCAACGCTCGCGTCATCAAGTGGCTCTACAGCATCAAGCAGGCGCGAGAATCTCAGAAAGTCTCGCACGTTTGAGGTTTTGGAGATCATGAACAAGCTACAGCCTCTCGCGTATCTCACTTCTGACTCGGTATATACTCGACGATCAAGTGCACTGTCTTTATCCTGAAGGATTGACTGACGAAAACAAAGCTGTTTGTATTTCTTTATAGGTTTACAGCTTTTTCTTTTCTTTCTTTTTTTTTTTTTTTTTTTTTTTTTTTTTTTTTTTTTTTTTTTTTTTTTTTTTTTTTTTTTTTTTTTTTTTTTTTTTTTTTTTTTTTTTTTTTTTTTTAGCCGCTTTCCACGTCTTTAGATTGTGCATGACTTCTTCACACAAATGCCCGCGGCCTCCGGCTCGTCACGGGTCCGTTAAAAGGTGGCCGTTTCGCCGAACAGCTCCAGCTCCGAGTGGGTTATCGTTCCGTTCTTTCCGCCTCTGTACGTCAGCTAGCTGCTTTTCGATCTTTGTTTTCCGTCTGTGTTTGGGCGCACTGAGCCAGGAAGCCATACGGGAATGAATGCAGAGCATCAGTGTCTTTAGATGTCTTTCCTTCCTTAGTTTTCCCTCTTTCCTTTTTTAAATGTGTGTATATCAGTGTGTGTGTGTGTGTGTGTGTGTGTGTGTGTGTGTGTGTGTGTGAGAATCAGTGTTGCAGAAGCATGTCTGACCAGAAAACAACTTCTTTTCAAAAATAATGGCTTCCATCAGGATGGTTACGCACCACATCATCGTGTAGTTACTTCTGTTTCTGTTCACGTCGTCCATAATGCTCTCGTTACGATGGTACTTATTGTTTTGATCAGTGTAAATTCTGTAAGATGATGTATATAATTTTGAATTCCTTGTCAAAAGAAAATAAAAAAGGAAAACAAGTAAAACAAAACAAAACAAAAAAAAACCAACCCCTGGTGTTGTGTGATGAAGATCCTGCTGTGCTGTTTCCATCCCGTAGCTCTTGCTTTGGTCTTTCTCTCGTTTTTTTTTTTGTTTGTTTGTTTTTTGGTTCGCATCGCCAGTCTGTGTCCCTGATCGACTCTGTACATCACTGTTCTTATACCAACATTAAATATTAGGTATATTCCACCTGGAGTTGTTCCTTAAAGACTTGTTTCCGTTAGTTATTTTTAATTATTTCAATAAATGGCTAATTTGCCATCTTTTTGCCTTCAGTCACATTTGTACAGTGGTGTTTTTTTTTTTTTTTTTTTTTTTTTTTCTCCTTTCTAATGATCTCCTTGTGAAAACTCCAATACAGTTTTCATCACACTAGCGCTAAAAAGCTGAAATGATGCTAACCGGTTTCTAGCTAACGATGTTGGTACACACCGACGGACAAATCCTACGTTATCAGCTAGCACAGTGGCTAAGTGAAAGTTTCAATATGCTGTGAAAGAGTAACCAGGCTAGTCCGTGGTAGCTAGCTAACCTCATTTAACCTCAACGCACGACAAGCTGCTACCGTGATTGCGCTCCTGGCGTTTTCTTGTTGCGGCGCACATCTTTATTTTCGCTCAGCGTGATATTAACGGAGTTGTTCTACAGTTATAGTTTTGAGCCGCACTGTTCTATGTTTTGCTCCGATTCTTCGCAGTTTTCACGTCGCTGCGTGTTGCTGATTCGGGAAAAAGAAATTAGGTTTGTCAGTTTTTACAAGCTAATTTATTCAGTTAATAAATTTTTTTTAAAAAGCCAGACTATCCTCTGTGATGTTTGTAGTTAACAGATGCCAAAATTCATGAACCAGTAACATTCTTCTTTAAAAAAAAAAAAAACAACAAACAAACAAAAACCTAATTTAACCACGTTGCATTTAAACGTACAAATCACGTAAAAATTGCTTTACGAAACTCAAGAGTGTGTTTAGTGAAACTACATGAGGAACTGATTTGTCCCTGGTGGATTTGCAATAAGAACATTAGAAATAGTTCAATTCAGGGTTCAAATTCATGCTAATGGCTAATTTCTGAAGGTGTGAAATGTGCGTAAGGAAATAAATGACTGGGAAATGTTTAAGGTTTTTTTTTTTTTAAATAATAAATAGACAAAGACGGAACGATGGGTGATGTATTTTGTATTTTCTTGGAATTCATTAACCTCAATTAAAAGTTAGATCTCTCATATTTTCCGTGAGATTAAACTCTTTTTAAATCCCGTCTTTACCGAGGGGCCAATGATTCCTGAGCCGACTGTAGAGTTACGTAATTTTATGCAAACTAAGTGGTCATGTGATGATGATGAGTCAGAAAATTCCTCGGCCCAGCGGTGGTTCAGGATGGATCGACATCAGTGACTTATCAGTTTAGTAATGCGATTCTTTCATACGAGAGCATTCCTATAAATTCATTTCTGGATGTTTTGTAATGAGAGATCGCTTTTGCGCGCTCGTATCATTAGCTAGCTTCAACCGTTAAAGTCCAGCTAGTTACAGTATATTTAACTCGGGTGGTTAGCTAGCTTTAGGACAAAAAAAAAAAAAGAAACGCTGAAGTAAGACCCTGGAAGTAGTTGATTTTCCTTGTAGATTAACTCCGAGCGCTGGCTGACTAGCTAACAGTAAAGTAGTGACGTAAGATCCAGCGTTAACATCGTTAGCTAGCTGTTTCTCGCTGTTTTGGAAATCAATTCCAGATCGGATGCCGTCTGGACACGGTCTTCATACGTCGCTTAACAAATCCGCAATAAGCCAACGTGGCAGATTTACTCATCCCGCACATTCGGAGCGCTTCTGTAATGACCGGAAAGCGTAGACGTAAGGATCGTTTAACCAGGAAGCCTAGAGACGCACGCTTCTTAGTTTAATGTGGCTCAGAGATATTAAATTGGAAATAGAAAATCATGAACGCTTGCGCATCGTTCCGCTTCTTCACTCAAACCCGGGTTTGAGTTCTCTAAAAGCTTCATTCTGCTCTCTTTTGAAGACAGAACCATGTGGAAGAAAAACTTGTTTAAAAAAAAAAAGCATGATTTTTAAAATTAATTTGTCATAATGACATGAATAGCAGCAGTAATACGTCACATATCTATCCATAGAGCGATAAAGTAAATCATGAATTCCACTAAACTAAACTGTAAGCTTTTCAATTTGAACCCTTTACGTTGCTTACGAATTAAACAAAACGTGACGCGTGTGAATTAGTCTGACGACTTGCAGTAACGGCAAACATTGATTTGATTTAGCGTCTCGTTCACACGATAGACATCTAGTTTTATTAACGTTTGAGCTCTGACAGCGTTAAAGCGCCGAAGAGCGGAAAAGACTCGCCAACGGTTCAGTCACGCTAATGCAGTAATCAAAAAAACAGAGCCTTGGGTAGGGTTCAGGATTCTGCAAAATAACAAACATCATTCCAGCTGGATGTGATGACAGTGACGGAGAGACGTCCGGAGGGAAATAACGAGAGGAAGTTGTTAAAAACAGGATTAGAACAAAGCCTGTAGCGTATCTTCAGCCTGTTGATCTGCTCTCCAGCTGAGTAAACGTGTAAATCCTCCTTTTTCTAGCAGAACATGGAGGTCTGTTGGAGTCTGGCCACACTGTTTTATTTTCTTTCTTGCATTCTCAGGGCTACAGGAAATGACCTAATTCGTCACAAATGTTTGGAAAGGTTCGGCCTCGGCAGCGGAGGCCCCACGCTGCCTGAAATCTCGACTCGCGTCTGTAGCAGGAGGCTGCAGGTCACGCGTTTAACACGTCCAGCCCTCGTGTAATCGGAGTCAGAAAGCAGAATCTGTACGCAAGCCGAGCTGATTTATGACCTCGTGGTGAGTGTGTGATGTAATCCGGTCACCGTAGAAGCATCACAGAACAGGAAGTTAGACACGATCCAGAATAAATATCATCTCGCAATCTTGTATCTTGTAAAGATTGTTTATCTTGTGGTTATCTTGTTGTTTTTTTTTAAATCATGACAAAAATCACAAACTAAAATCAGTGATCTGAAATCTGAAATAGCTTAAGATACAATTCAGTTTTATTTGTGTAGCGCTTTTAACAATGGACATAGTCACAAAGCAGCTTTACAGAAATATATCAATGTTAAATGTATGAATTTATCCCTAATGAGCGAGCCAGAGGTGACGGTGGTGAGGAAAAACTCCCTGAGACTTCATGAGGAAGAAACCCTGAGAGGAACCAGACTGTAAAGGGAACTCATCCTCATCTGAGTGACACCCGATAGTGCGATTATAAATAAATCCACTTCTATAACTGCTACTCCTGAGATCCCAGTGATCGTGACTCCTCCTGCTCTCCAGACCTGCCTGATCCATCCTGATGCCTGCTTCTGGTTGGAGATCTCATCACCTGGAAACCACTCGCTGCTGCTGAGGACGACCTCCAACACGCACAGTCTGGAGATCAGTGAGATTACTGAGGAAGCACCAAGAAACCCTGAAGATGGCTGTGGATGTTCTTCCCTACAACTGCAACTGCTAAGAACAGTTTCCACTCCAGTCTCCAGCACTGAACAGTTAATAACTTCATTTCAATACAACAGACTTTAAGGTAAAACTATAATCAACTCAGAAATTCACTTCCTCTTTACACAGTTTGCGCTTTTTGACTCTACAGCACACGGTTATAGAAGGTTCCGTCTTGACTCTGGTTCCTCTCAGGGTTTCTTCCTCATGATGTCTCGGGGAGTTTTTCCTCACCACCGTCACCTCTGGCTCCATCATTAGGGATAAATTCATACATTTAACATTGATAGATTTCTGTAAAGCTGCTCTGAGACAGTGTCCATTGTTAAAAGCGCTATACGAATAAAAACTGATTAGCCAAAGTGTGACGTATGCTACAAGCTGCGTGTAAAAGGTGTTCAAAAAAAGAAAAAGCAGTTGACTAGTCGAGTGCTGTAACAGAAGTAAATGTAATTTACTGTTATTGCGAGTCGTCGAATAATAACGGGGGAAAAAAACTCATCTAATGAAAAAGTGCTAGTGTAGGAGTTTATAAATCTACAGATAAATATTTTGTAAATAAAACGTTAGCATGAGGATGTGAGATTGCCGCCGGGATCCACAGGAGCGTTGTAGCAAAGCTGTTCTGCATATATTTTATGTTTTTATAAATATATATTTTACTCATGAATCATATTTTGGGTGTGTTTTCTTCAGTTGAGAGCAGAAATGAACCAAAATACAGTAATTTTACACTCATTCTGATTTCATGAGCTCAGTTTAGTAGCCATAATAACATTGTCTTGGCTTCATGAAAGCGAGAGAGAGAAATCTAACCTTTAACTGGAGTAATTAAAATAAAAATAAATACAAAATACTTACGATTTTAACATTTTTTAACATCATCATATGTCACAATTACTGCTGCCCTTAGAAATTCTTCTCATCAAACAGTAACAACTCGATTTTATTTTATTTATATTTATACTTTCTTTGCCTGAGTGAGCTCTTAAGTAGTCATCCATGACTTCCTGAGCTATAAATATGAAATTCCCTCAGATCAGACAAAATATAGAT
>CM040988.1:24402952-24414795 GCA_022985145.1 Pangasius djambal
GATGTAATGAATGGGGAGGAGTTTTGGTTATGATGTAATATATGGGGAGGAGTTTTGGTTATGATGTAATGAGAGGAAGTAGTTTTAATGTGAAAATTATAAAGGCACACAATGCCAACATCCCATCATCCAATCCAATCATTTTATACATTTATGTGCAGCAACAGTTTGTCAGTTTGTTCTGATTAAAAACTGCAGGCCCTCAGAGTACTAGATCTGGAAAATAATAAATCATTTGCATTAAATAGTTGCTAAAAGTAAATATAATGCAGATGCAACATGCTATGAGTGGTTTGTGATTTCAAATTGGCTGCCAGTTTATTCAAAAAGAAAACGATGCATATATTCATGTCTAAACTAATGAGATATACATCAACTGCGTGAAAAAAAAGTCGGCTTTAGAAATGCAAAAATAAGTAGTGAGGCATTAAATAATGATGAGAGCTATGGTTTAGAAATCACGGCCCTTGAGCAATAAAAGTGCAAATGTATTCAATGTACACTGCTTGACATTCATCGGTGAAGAAATAGGCATGTATATTAGTGTGTGTGTGTGTGTGTGTGTGTGTGTGTGTGTGTGTGTGTGTGGGTGGAAGTGTTATTGCATGTGCTGTTTGATTTTTTTTTGATGATGGTGATATACCGAGGACGAAACACAAATCACAAAGTGGAGAGTGAGATAGAGGAAGATGTGAAGAACAAGAAAGGGAATAGAATATAAAGAATATAATAAGATGAAGTGTTTCTGGTGTTTGCGAGATGAAGATCTCTCACCTGCAGCTTCTACCCTCTTTACAGCATCGTACTGATCTTCTCTAATGCATTACACAAGATCACTAAAACAGATCAACAGAAACGCTTTTCGTTTTATATATTCATATATAAGTTCTCTTCATGTTCTTTTCCAGATCGCTCCTAATCATTCTAGATATCTATTGTCATTCTACATATTTATTAATAAACAAGTTATGCCTTTATCCTAAATGTAGCTGATCAGCCAAGATGTATTGTATCTAAAGTTTGCTTGTTTAGCTTTTCACTACAGTTATGAGGCTAATGAAACTAACAAGTAAGGAAAAACCTCGAAACGTAAATTCCTCAAAACGTATAATCCTCGCTATGAAATCACACATCACTAATAAATCCTTACTTACTTTGTATAATTCATTTTTAAATACTGACGGAAGTAAATATGTAGTAGCAAAGCAGTAGCAAATAATTCACACTGCACCTGCGACCTGTGAGAAATATATTTAAACATATCACAACCACATACGGCTTTGTAATTACATTATAATATTTATTTACATATCTATTTGAGCCACTGTTAGGTTAACAACGTGTTTGACTGCTGCTCCAAAGCTCTAATCATTAGTCTGTGGAAACAGGAAACAAGTAAAGAATGGATAAAGTATGAAGGAAATGTATATAAAATATATAATTAATTTTTTTTTCTAAAGGTACAATGGATTGTGTGTGACCTTGTTCAGTACATCAGAATGGATCTCTTTATAGAAAACTCAATTAGACAGTTTATATTAGTATATATACCTATATGTGAATGCGTGTCTATGTCTACGTGTTTCTATATATCTATAAGTATAGAAGTGTAGAAGTCTACATGTATCCATGTGCCTATATTTGTCATGCTTACGTGTCTAAACATTGGATATGTGTCTACATGCATAAACGTAATTATATATCTATATCTATATATCTATATGTACATATATGCCTATACACAGGGGTCTTTAATCCTATCCGCAAAATGCCGGTGTGGCTGCAGGATTTCATACCAGCCAATGAGGAAGATAGTTAATTGGAGACCAAGTAGAACTGATTGGTGTGGCTCCTGCCTGGCTGGAACTAAACTATATGCCTATACGTATCTATATATACTGTATACGTATCTATATGTATACATATCTATATGCCTATACATATTTATATAGATATGTATCTATATGTACTGTATATGCCTTTACATTTGTATCTATATGCGTTTTTTTGGCTGTACAAGTCTATATACATGTGTGTGTGTGTGTGTATATATATATATATGTACATATAAATGTCTATACACCTACACAAATCTACAGTGTATGTACTGTATATGTGTCTATATGCATTTATATGCCTGTATGTGTCTAAATAAATGTGTGTATACATGTCTATATGTTTAAATGTCTATATGGCTATACATATCTATATTTATTGTATGCGTCTACATGCCTATATCTGTCTATCTATCTATCTATCTATCTATCTATCTATCTATCTATCTATCTCTGTGTGTGTGTTTGCCTATATGTGTCTACATGTTATGTACTGTATATGTGTCTATATACCTATACATATCTATATGTACTGTATGCGTCTACATGCCTATATCTATCTATCTATCTATCTATCTATCTATCTATCTATCTATCTATCTATCTATCTGTGTGTGTGTGTGTGTGTGTGTGTGTTGTGCCTATATGTGTCTACATGTACAGCACTGTGCACAAGTCAGAGACCTTTGTGTGATTAATATGCAATAATGAACATGAATGATGGGAAAATCACACAAAGCTCTTCAACAGTAAAAACTGTGTGAAATATTTAATTTATTAATATCGACCTGCATAAATAAACACTGCATGGCTGTTTGAATGAAAACGGAATTGTTGTACTGTACAATTTTCCCATCATCACTATTATTGTTCGCCACCAAATAATTAACAATAAGCACTGAATGGCCATTCGAAAGGCTGAAATGCTGATCTCACGTGTCTACACACTCAGCTGCAAACTTGTTCATGCAGTATATATATATATATATACACAGTATATAATATTAAACATTTTGCAGGTTGTTGGCAGTGAAAGCGTTGCTTTATTAGAGCTTCCTCTGCACACACTGCTTCATGAGAATGATTTTTTCCCGGCTGTTCTCCCTGATAATAACGTCTCACATTATTTAAGAACAGACCGGAGCGCCAATTAAAACAAAAAACAAAGAAAAACAAAGAAAAATATATTGTATGTTTCTGTGTGTAGACGATCTAAACATATTCAGTGAGTGTCTAATCAGACTGTTTGTGTGTGTGTGTGTGTGTGTGTGTGTTAGGGCTGGTTGTTGCAGCCTTTATATTTTAATGTATGTTACAGTGAGGGGGAGGAGATGTATGGTGTGTGTGTGTGTGTGTGTGTATAATGGGGGAAGGGTGTGTGTGTGTGTGTGTGTGTGTGTGTGTGAGTGAGAGAGAGAGAGAGAGAGAGAGAGGGAGGTATTTAAATGTATATAATTGACTGCGGAGGGGGAGGTGATGTTG
Organism: Pangasius djambal; assembly: GCA_022985145.1. Taxonomy (NCBI): domain Eukaryota; kingdom Metazoa; phylum Chordata; class Actinopteri; order Siluriformes; family Pangasiidae; genus Pangasius; species Pangasius djambal. The sequence continues at coordinate 24,406,270 of CM040988.1, forward strand.
TTATTACAGTAAAGCTACGATTCTCAGGATTCAAGACCCGAGGCGCACAACCCTAGATTCTGACTGAAATAAATCATAAATATTGGCACCCCACCCCCCACCCCTATTAACTCCAAAGTGCTTTATGTTACGTTCTACATTCCTTCAGCTACAACATTCCATTTCCTACACTTTGTTTTTGGACACGATTATAAAATGGCTTCCAAAAAAAAAATTAAAAATTAAAAAACCCAGCTTTTTGTACTGGGGATCACATCCTGTCTGTTTGATTGTTGATTATAACCACTTCTGATTTCTCTGTTTCTGATTTTTTTTTTTTTTAAAAGAACATTATTATTTTGAATCTATCAGATCAAATTCAATTTGCCGTTTGATTTAAGAAGCCGAGCTTTCCGGCCTGTCACATGGTGTAAGATTAAAACACCGCCCCGAGCTGTAAGAATGTCAAGGCTCCTTTATTTCAATCTGGGGAGAGACTCGGATTTCTACTTCTTTTTTTTTTTTTTTTTAAATTAAGCTTTACAGAATGTATTCAGAGATCATATTCATGGATCTCTGTTATACTGCACGTTCAATATATTAATTTTATACTTGCACACTGAATAAATATTATTTTAGATTAGATTAGATTAGATTAATGTGCTTGTTCTTACTTTCTGTAGTAACAGCTCATTCACGGAGACTTGTACACCGGACGCTGCACTTACAGGCAGGTCCATAAGTATTTGGACAGTGATACAGTTTTGGAAATTTTGCCTCTGTACACCACCACAATGGATCTGAAATAAATAATTCAAGATGTAATTGAAATGTAGACTTTCAGCTTTAATTCAAGGAGTTTAACAAAAATATTGCATTAACCGTTTAGGAATTACAGCCATTTTTTACAGAGTCCCTCCATTTTTACAGGCTCAACAGTAATTAGACGAACGAACATAATCATAAATATTAGGATTAATTTTAATACTTGGATACAAATCCTTTGCAGTCAATGACTTCCTGAAGTCTGGAACCCATGGACATCACCAAGTACTGAGTTTCCTCCCTGGAGATGCTTTGCCAGGTCTTTACTGCAGCCACCTTCAGCTGCTGCTTGTTTGTGGGTCTTTCTGCCTTCAGTTTTGTCTTCAGTAAGTGAAAAGCAGCTCAGTTGGGTTGAAGTCATCAGACATTTAAGAACATTTAATTTCTTTGCCTTATGAAGCTCTCGGGTTGCTTTTGCGGTATGTTTCGGGTCGTTATCCATCTGTACTGTGAAGCGCTGTCCCATCAGTTTTGCAGCATTTGACCGAATCTGAGCAGAAAGTAGCTCTATACACTTCAGAATTCATCCTGCTACTTCTGTCAGCAGTCACATCATCAATAAACACCAGTGATCCAGTTCCGTTGGCAGCCATACATGCCCATGCCATAACACTGCCTCCACCATGTTTGACAGATGATGTGGCATGCTTTGGATCATGAGCTCTTCATTTCCTTCTCTATACTCTTCTCTTCCTATCATTCTAGTACAAATTAATCTTGCATCAGATCTGGTCAGGCTTTTTTTTAGAGGTTTTACAGCAAGTCTTGAGTGTTACCAGTGGTCTGCATCTTGAGGTAAACCGTCTGTATTTACATTCATGAAGGCATCACTTGATTGTAGACTTTGAGAATGATAAGCCGACCTCCTCCAGAGTGTTCCTGACTTGGCTAGATGTTGTGAAGGGGTTTTTCTTCAACAAGGATAGAATACTGCGATCATCCACTTTAGTTGTCTTCCGTGGTCTTCCAGGCCTTTTGATGTTGCTGAGCTCGCCAGTGCTTTCTTTCTTTTTAAGAATGTACCAAATTGTTGATTTGGCCAATCCTAAAGTTTCTGCTATCTCTCTGATAGGTCTGTTTTGTTTTTTTATTTTCATCCTAATGATGGCCTCCTGCACTTGCATCGATAACTCTTTGGACCGCAAATTGACAAATCTTTTAGTGTGTTTATATGCAGCGTTTTGGACATTTTCATCATCACAGCTATGCAAAATGACACACAGTATAAAAAAAAACAACAAACAAAAACAATAAAAGCTGGGATGAATCAAAACTCAGAAATTTTAATTAAACAGAAATATTGATGTTATGTGTGAAGTCTGCTCACAATCCAATTATTTCTATATCTCTCAACAGCTTGATGAGTATTTCTTGAAACTAAAAACTTTTAAGTGAAAATCAGTGTGTGGGTTCTTCTTTCAGTTGAGCATTAAGAAAATAATTTAAAGCTTATAATATCCGCTGAGAAATGACCAGCGTCGTCGTGCAGCGATCGTTCGTTGAAGCGTTGTAGGAAAGTGTAAAGACTGAAGAATAGGTTTAAAAATGTCATCTGTATACTGGAATATTATTGCAGTTATGCCAGAGCGAGCGGGAAAAAACGGCTAGAGCGAGGGATCAGGGAGAAGTCCTGCTGAAAATGCCATTAATAATAACTTCCTGTTTGTATATTATTTTGTCTATATTACTATTTTGTCATCTATTAGAGTTTTCTAAAGTGTGTATGGTGTCGGGATTGCTGTTGGGCTTGGGTCAGGTTTGTTTATATGAATCATAATGATATACATACAAACAGGCACACAAAGGAATAGGGCTCTCATTCACACACACACACACCAATTACACACAAAAATGAGCCATTTAGCATGCTACACACAAAGAAATGAACACACACACACACACACACACACACACACACACACACACACAAAACGTTTGAGTGCCTAAACACAGTGACACAGTGAGATTGATTCAGGCTCCTCAGACAGGCACATCATCATTAAATTAAATAATGTCACAAAGAGCCGCGGAAAAATAGATTCTCAGCGCCATCACTCATCGTCTTTCACCGTCTCTCACCATTTCATTACACTTCTTCTTCTCTCCTCCTCCTCAGAGAACTGAAAATCTCACAATCACTGGGAATTTCTCTGAGAGCTGTGTCATATTTCTCCAACAAGACTCCATCATTCACTAATATAAATCCAAAACATATAAGTGTGTTCTGATTGGCTGAAAGCAGTACAGACAATAACATGATATAAATATAAATATAAATATACAGTATCACAGTACATTAACTGATTAATGAAAGATTATTGGTGAATAATTAACACACACAGTCCATCTTACCTTAATCACATCCTGTAGGTTGCATACGTTCCTCAGGAATTTTAAAGTTACAGCTTTACCTCTGACTGTTACAAAGCGCTGACACTGGAGACTCCTTCCATAAATGTTACATAAACATATTTCTCCTTACAGAAAACTTCACCACATCAATAATATATATATATATATATTTTAATCTCATTAGTAAAGCGTCTGCGTACACGTCCGTGTGAATGAGCTGTTACTATAGAAACGATAACGTTTTAATATAAACCTGCGCTACTGTCAGAGCTGCTGTTATAGAAAATTAATCAACACCTTCTGACCAATCAGAATGCAGAATTATACAAACAATAACAAAGACATGATGATTTGGAAAGACTGCAGGGTTTTAGGGTTCTGTAGGGTTCTATAGGGTTCTATAGGGTTCTATAAGGACCTTTAAAGGTTTCCCCAGAGGAACAGAATGTTTTACTTTACTAAAGGAACCCTTTTTCTCCCAAAAATTGTACTAATACAGCTTATTCCACGGCAAATTCTGCACTCTGATTGGTCAGAAGGTGTTGATTAATTTTCTCTAACAGCAGATCTGACAGTAGCGCAGGTTTATATCAATGCGCTCGTTCTAATACGTTATCGTAAAGTTAACGTAAAAAACGAATAAACCGATTTTTAAAAATGCGTGTGACTGTTGATACGATGAAATTTTGTGTGAGGATATTTTTTTTTTTTTACACATTTATGGAAGGAGTCTCCAGTGTCAGCGCTTTTGTAACAGTCAGCGGTAAAGCTGTAACTTTAATTTTCCGAGGACAGAAGTTGTATTTTTTTTTTGGTCTGAGAGAGAGAGAGAGAGAGTAAAGAGAGAGAGAGAGTAAAGAGAGAGAGAGTAAAGAGAGGCTGGTGAGGGAACGACTGTTTATAGCTGCTATAACGTGAGAACAGGAACGAACTTAAAGGAGGCGACTTTGTGATCTGCGATTGTCACTAAAGCATTTCTGTGCAGAATTAAAGAATTCAATCTGATGTTGAAGAGAAGGTCTGAGAATCAGAGGCGTGTTCGGGTCATTTAAGAAGAGCCTTGTTTTCTCCTGAGCTTCCTCGTGAAGACAATCGGATCCGATCTGTCCTGATCTGATCTGATCTGTACATTACGGCCCAGACTGAGGAGCTGAAACGATGGAGAGCGTTGCCATGGCAGCATGCCTTTTTTTTTTTTTTTTTTTTTTTTTTTTTTTTTTTTTTTTTAACATCCTGAGAGTGTAATCACTATAGTTTCAATGGTATGCAATAAAAAAAAATGATTATAATAAGCAGAGGAGACGTGGAGATATTTGCTTCGGAATGGTGTTTCCATGGAAACTGAAATAATAATCTGCAGTGATTGATGTTTTCTTTTTGTCACCCCCCCCCCCATCTCTCTCTCTCTATCTCTCTCTCTCTGTCTCTCTCTCTCTCTCTTTTATGCGGCTGCATGTTTTTTTTCCTCCCCCTCTGCAGCTTTATATACTTTATTAGTCTGTCAGAATAGTTTATGAGATGTTGCGAAAGGAAATAACCGAGTTCTCTCGTTTAATAACACGCCACCTTTTTTTTTTTTTTCTCTTTACACACTCTCGGGGTATAGAACAAACACCAGCGGCTCTATTAAACCCATTTTCCAGGTGCATTGTGGGTAAACAGTTTTACTGTTTATTAGTATCCCGAGCACACCTGAATGTCAGACAGAACGATTTGCGACTATTCATTTATCATGTATTGATAAATATTTGACATCCCACTTTCTCACAGACGCACAACGTAAATGTCAGTTATTTTTGCACTAATGGAAAGAAAACAGAGCGAAACGCTGAAATGATCTGATCTGTATGTGCAGTGTGTTGCTAATGAAGAATCCTGTATCTGTGTGTGTGTGTGTGTGTGTGTGTGGGAGATGAGACGGAGAAGGAGGCAGATGGGCTCTTAAGAAGATCTTCATGATAAGAAAAAAAAAAAAAAGACAAAACTTGGCACAGTAGAAGAAGAGCTGGACCGCTACCATGGAGCCTATAGAGTCTGAAATTAAGCCTCGTTCCAGCATGTGGTGATGTTTTTAGAAATAAACAACTCGGTGTCGCGCTGTTATAGGAAAATAATCAACGACAGGATGGTGTGATGAAGCTGAGTTGATTATTTTCCTCTAACAGCCAATCCTCAATGATTACAGTATATTAATTAAAGAACATGTCATACTTTTTATCCGTTTAAAGTTACATTTAACATTCAGGAAGTGAGTCCCTGTTCTCTTGTACGTTATAGCAGCTAAAAGCAGTCGTTCCCTCACCAGCCTCTCTTTCTTTCACTCTCTTGAAATGAACAAGACAAAAAACAAAAACGCAGCTTTTCACGTTACCGAAAAACTGCAAACAAGCGTAAACGCCTGTAAACTTAAACGTCCAGCTTTACCTCTGACACTGGAGACTCCTTCCATACATGTTAAATAAAGAAACATCTCCATACAGAAAACTCTGCTTGTCTCAAAGGTGCAGTTTTATAATTTTTTTTAAAAATAATCTTATAATTTCAAAGAGACGTTAGAGAAAGTGGATTTGGTTAGTTTTGTCCAATTCAGACTTCTGTTTTATTTTTCTGGCCCTGAAATTAGCTCCGCCTCCATCTGCATGGTAGCTATGATGTAACAGGTGTACGTACTGTATGGACGGGGTAAGTCCTGGTTTCTGCGCAAGGTGTGTAAACGAGCGAATCATCTCCACGTGCTGGAAAGAAACTTCATGCTAAACTTTAACTAGAGCTCCGTCTCTACTTTGCCCTCTATAGGCTCGACCATAATGCGCTTCTTCTACTGTGCCAGGTTTTTTTTTTTTTTCATGAAGATCTTCTTCATCATCTTTAAGAGCCCATCTGCCTCCTTCTCCATCTTGTCTCCCACACACACACACACACACACACTCACAGGAATGTTCATTAGTGTCTCCTGTGTGTGTAACTGTTGGAAGATCGTCTGCTCTGTAATGCCTTTGTTGCTGATAAAATAAAAATAAAAATATCAGCGATGAACAGAATCTCAACATCTCCTCGCCTTAAAAAAGAGCTTGTAACAAGGTTGGCTATGGTAACACTTATATAACTAAAGTGCTCTCTCCAACAGTGCGCTATGTACCATTTAGTACACAATGAATATGAATATGTAGAACTTCATTTTTGTAAGTTACTTACAAAAAAACTTGGCGTTAAACAGAAAAGACAAGTTTCCTCACAACGCCTTATGTCATTATGTCATTAAACTGCCCAAGACGGGACCGTTTCTAGTGATACAAGTGATATAAGTAGTCACTTACAGCCTCCGACCACCAGGGGGCCTCGTGAGAATGAGGAATTGTGCTTTTTAATTGTGGATAAAGACTGTATATAGTAATATCTTTTAGCGATAAGGGATGATTGTGACCGTGATGCTTTCAGAAATGGTTTGAATCCCACCCTGGATGGTAAAGATCTTAAAAGAAAATGCTGAGCCAATCAGATTCTTACGCTAGTTAGCTGTTAGTTGGTCATTTTTTTCCGTGTTATTTGAAAGCCGATACGTTATTTACACATTTCTTGTCAGGTTTTAACGATCATAATTATAAGAAATATAATTCAAACTCTGTTAAACTCCTTTCTACTAATTAGTATTTTACTCATTTTTAGCTAGTTTTTAGCTAGCTTTTTATTTATTGAAAGTTTAGTAAACTTATCTGGAAAACGAATGAGGATAATATTGTATATAAACATACAATCAGTAATAACATTTAAAAAGTGATTATTTTATAGTATTCGATACATTTGCTTGTTTATGTATTTATAAAGAAATCCAGCGGAAAAAAAAAGAAATTTGTACGATAATAAAGACGAGGAAATACTCAACCTGATTTACACACAGAATAATTACTAAATACTATAAATACAGTTTTAAATACTAACATTATGTTTTTATAATCTTTTTTTTTTTTTTACATTAAAGCTTGTGATTATTCGTTTAAAAAAAACAGTGTTTAAAAAGTACACGATGATCTTAAACACGTTCATGTGTCTGAAGTTTCTTTATTTAGTCCGAAGTTCATCCTTTTCTTTCAAACGCAAACGATGATCTTGATCCTCATAATGTAATTTTTAAACAAACTTTGCGTAAAATATCAGCAGTGGTTTTGTTTTTACGCACTTAACTTCCAAATGCAGCTTTATTTCATCTCCGTTTTCAAACTTTGACGGGAAGGGGCGTGGCCTAAAAGGGGGTGGAGCTGTAAGAAACAACGCTGAGAAAGGAAGTGATTCCAGGATTCCAAGATGGCGGCTTCTATAAATTACAACTACAACTCATTCCTCATTATCTGAGTGTGATATTCGTGGCGAAAGAACATTAATAAAAAACACAGCAGTACGCAAAAGCGGAAAAAGCTTCCGTAACCGTTATCGGATAAAAAAACAAAAACAAACATGAAGTCTGTAAATTAAACAGCCATGTATTCTCAGTTTTGTGCGTTTCTTAATGAATAAATAATTTCCCTTCCTGTCTTTCTGTTTATTTATCCACAAATCTTCTCCTTTCCTTTTCTTCCTCGTCTTCTTTCCTCTTTCCGTAAAAGATCGAGACGTGGCGAGATTGAAAATGCTTCAGGACTCATTTCAGACAGCCAGCGTGATGAACGACAGACAGACGGAGTGTAATAATTAACATTTGGTCAGTAATTAAAATCGTTTAATTCATTAATTACAGAACTCGCTCCTGGTTCATCTGGCCAGCTGTGTATCATCACGTTAATACAGCACGTTATACACGGCTAGATTTTTATATTTACGGTTTCATTCGGACCCAAAACCAGTTCAACACCAAGCACTAAGCATCGTTCATCTCCATCCGTTTATATCTACATCACATAACGTTAGTAATTTATTCTAATATTGCAATTTAGTATTAATTATTGCATTTATTGCACATTATATCACACAAACTGCACTTTATATCTGTCCTCTAGTACTATACATACTATATATATATATATATATATATATATATATATATATATTGCACTATATTGTAATATTCTTTTATAATCTTTTAATTCTATATATTCTTATACACACACACAGTACTGTGCAAAAGTCTTTTTTTTAGTACAAACTTTGTTATAGATGTTTATTTTCTGACTTCTACATTATTGATTCAGTACAAAAACCTTTTAGATTCCAAACATTAGTTTTCCGGCACAGAATGAAACGTTACAGAAAAATGTTTGTGTGTCAGTAAAGAAAGCAGCAGATTCCATAAGAGACGCTTTTCAGATAAAAACAGAATGAAGGCTGCTGGGTTTCGCTGCAGAAATAAGAAGCGAGTCGACAGTCAAAGTCTCCAGA
>CM040988.1:24418400-24428400 GCA_022985145.1 Pangasius djambal
AACATGAGCTGTCCCTCTGATGTACTCGTTCCTAATCCTGTCCAACCTCGTCACTCCCAAAGAGAACCTCAACATCTTCAGCTCTGCTACCTCTAGCTCTGCCTCCTGCCTCTTCCTCAGTGCCACTGTCTCTAAACCATACAGCATGGCCGCTCTCACCACTGTCTCGTACACCTTCCCCTTGATTCTCGCTGATATTCTTCTATCACACAGAACTCCTGACACCTTTCTCCACCCATTCCAACCTGCCTGCACTCGCTTCTTTACCTCTTTCCCACACTCTCCATTACTCTGGACTGTTGACCCCAAGTACTTAACCTCCTGTACCTTCTTCACCTCTTCACCCTGTAATCTTACTGTTCCACTTCCCTCCCTTTCATTCACACACATGTACTCAGTCTTACTACGACTGACTTTCATTCGAGCAACTTTACTTTATTACTTCTGATCAAATCTGCTGCTGAAACTGTGTCGGCTCTAAAGATACTAGCATTAGCAGGCACCACTCACTTAATAAATAAATAAATACATAAATAAATAAATAATGCTTTATAGCACACCTTTCTAACACTCACACAAGATCTCTGTGCAAAAAAAATAAATAAATGATATTTTTAATTATAACATTACAGAAGAATTCTGGTGATATGCATTATCTATTTTTTTTTTTAAAAAGAGTGCTACACGATTTCTAACATTTGAACAAATTAGTGAAAAATCCATGAGGTTTGTATGATGTCTGTTATTTAACATCTATCATTTTTTCGATTTTTGACATTTTTTTTATTTTTATAATGCTAATATAGCTAACAATCCTCTCGAATCGATTTCTCACTAACACCATTTGCACTTAAACTGTTTCATAAAATAACAAGAAGAAGAAGAAGAAGAAAAAACTTTGTACCATAGATTAAAAGAAATTCAATTCATCACCCCAGTGCATTCTGGGTATTCTCTACTAGCAAGCATGTGTTAGAACCACTTGCAGTGCATTGTGGGATTTCATGACTGAAATTTCAGTAGTCGCATCATCATATTTTTCATCATAATGTTATCATTAACATTAGCTAAGTGAACAAGCTACCTGGACGTTCTGCCGTCATCCTCATGTGAATAATTAGCATATGAATGCTCAAAGCTGTTAGCGTATTTAGTGACATCACCAACTGATTACAAACGTAGCTCCGCCCCCTTAAACTTCATTTACAAACGTGCTGACAAATTTAACCCCAAACTTCATAATTTAACCTTTAAACAACCCACTGTTTCATCTCGGAGTTTAAAACTCGGGTGTTTCGCTCGTTTCCGTCTCACTGCTTCACTCTGATTAAAAAAAAACAAACAAACAAATGGAAATTAACTCCAAAACTCGAGTGTGTATTAATCCGTCATCAGCACCAGAGTGTGTCAATCAAATCAGTGTGAATTTGGCAGTTGGTCGTGTGTGTGTGTGTGTGTGTGTGTGTGTTTGTGTTTGAGAAATATTTAAACATGTATCCCAAAATGAACTAAATATTTTAAAAAGCTGGGTCTTCTGCAGACGTTCAGCATTAAATGTAACTATAAACGGACAAAAAGTACAACATGAAGTTCTTTAAAAAATAAAAGAAAAATTGTGTTGGTAGAATTCTGTGGTATAAGAGGAATAAAACAGTCTGAATATAACAGTAAAATGACACATTCCTGAGTGTTTTATTCCTCTTACACCGCAGCAGTTTACCAACGAGTACAATGTTTAATTTATTAAAGAACCACACATCATACTTTTATCCATTTATAGTTACATTTAATGATCGTGAGACAAGTTAGTTTCTGTTCTCACTTACGCTATAGCAGCTATAAACAGTCGTTACCTTACCATCCTCTCTTTTTTCTTGCTGTCTCTCTCTAAATAAATAAATAAATAAATAAATAAATAAATAAATAAATAAAACGCAGCTTGTCATGTTACCGAGAAACCACAAAAAAAAAAAAAACTCACGTAAATTCCTCTGTCCTGAAGATGTCGGAAAAATTATAGCCACAGCTTCACCTCTGACTGTTACAAAGCGCTGACACTGGAGACTCCTTCCATACTTATTAACAATTACACACGTTTTTTTTTAAAAATCTGTTTATTCCCCTGTGAATGAGCTGTTGCTATAGAAACGATAGCGTATCAGAACAAGCGCATTAATATAAACCTGCGCTACTGTCCGAGCTGCTGTTCTAGAGAACTAATCAACACCTTCTGATCAGTGCTACAGTCTGATACAATCTGATCTATAAACAGCACATGGCTAGCGTAGGTTTCATTTTAAATAATAAGAAAGAAAAAACAAACGCTGCAGTTTCACATCAGTCGAAGTTTTTTTTTTTTTCTTTTTCATGGCAGTGTGTTCTTCCAAAACCCGAAGTGGTGTCCTATTTCCATGCTTCCATGAAACAAGGTCCAAATGCTGTCCTGTAAAGCACACCGTATCCTCCAATTACTGCACATTAACGTCGGACTTTTCTGGGACGAGAGCCAAAAAAAAAAACCCAAAAAAAACACAGTTTTCCTTTTTCCCTCAGAGCCACAGAGCCGGCATTCAGTCTGTGTTTATACTTATATCATAGGAGGAGAAAAAAGATCTTCGAATATCATAAATAGAAGATCGTTCATCATTTAAATGAAATCGCATTCAAATAATTTATTAAGGCAAACACGGATAGATTTCAAGGTCACTCTGAATGATTTTGGATTTCGGAAATGTAAACCGTTCCTCGTTCATCACTCTCGTTTTTCAATTTCAGTAGCCGAGTGCTGAAGATATTGCAGCAGACAGAAACATGATGGTGTTGCCGGTGTGTGTTTGGAACAAACTTTACTGCACATTCGCCTGAATTACAACAGACAGCTAAAGGTGACTCGTCAGGACAGAAGGAGATAAATAATTTAAGCGAGTCCTGAGTTCTGAGTTCTGAGTTCTGAGTCCTGAATCCCGAATCCCGAGTCCCGAGCCCTGAATCCTGAGTTCTGAATCCCGAATCCCGAGTTCTGAGTCCCGAGTTCTGAGCCCTGAATCCCGAGTTCTGAATCCCTAGTTCTGAGCCCTGAATCCTGAGCCCTGAATCCTGAGCCTTGAGTCCCAAGTCCTGAATCCTGAGCCCTGAATCCTGAGCCCTGAGTTCTGAGCCCTGAATCCCGAGTTCTGAATCCCGAGTTCTGAATCCCGAGTTCTGAGCCCTGAATCCTGAGCCCTGAATCCTGAGCCCTGAGTTCTGAGCCCTGAATCCTGAATCCCGAATCCTGAGTTCTGAATCCCGAGTCCTGAATCCTGAGTCCCGAGTCCTGATTCCTGATTGGAGGTCATGTTTAACGAGCGGTGGCTTTTAATACGGGTCAGACATTTCAGTGCTGTCAGCATTCAGCAACAAGACACACACTCTGATATAATGAACTGCAGCAGGTGACTGAGGGTAGTTTGCTTGGAACATCTGCAGAAATACCAACAGCAGCTTAATTACTATCACTTTAACTCTGTAATTATTCCGGAATATTCTATAAACTGTGTTTAAGGACTTGATTTGGAACAGCCACATAAATAATATCCCCAGATGTTTGGTTATTAGTGTAAATTTGAGTTGTAGAAATTGGTTCAGTCCTTGTTGGTCTAGTTAGTTTAATGATAATGATGAAGCTCACTGTATTAGTTATCTGGTTTAATGGTTTGGGGTAGTTTTGGTTTAGTTGTGGTTATTAGTTTAATGGTGTTTGAGCTAGTTGTGGTTATTAGTTTAATGGTTGTTGGGATTACTTTGGGTCTTGATAATTTGTTTAATGGTCATTTGGGTGGGTTGTTGGTTTAGTGGTTGTTGGGGCGGCTGTTGTTTAACTTTACTAGATGTTGCAATTGGCTAAATAGACTTTGGGATATTTGGTTTAGTGGTTGTTGGGATAACCTCCGGTGATTAGATTAGCTTTGGTATTTGATTAATTGGTCGTTTCAGCTCATTGTTGTGGGTGGTTTAGTCACTGCTGGTGTAGGTGATTTAATAGACATTTTACTAGTTAGTTGTAGTATTTGGTTTAATGCTTCTTTGGATGGATGGTTTTTGTTTTACTAGATGTTCATGTAGTTGTCACATTAGTTTACTTTGGGATAATTGGTTTAATGGTTTAGTTGTTTAATGGTTGCTGCTGTAGTTTAAGAGCTAAATAGACTTGGGCATAATTGGTTTAATGGTTGTTCAGCTAGTTTTCTGGATTTTATTTTACTAGTTGTTATTAGTTTAAGAGATTTTGGTTGAATTCTTTTAATGGTTCATGAATTGTTTACTGATGTTCGGTTTACTGTAATACTTTCTCTTTAATATGTTCAGTGTTAATTGGTCCATTCTCAATGACAACAGCAAACACCATCTACATACAGAAGCACAAGCTTGTGCACAACTGTGAAAAAATTTAAATAGTTTATTACATTTACCTTAATTTTAAATGTAGACATCATATTTATGTTAAAAAAAAAAAAAAAGCGATTGTACGTGATTCTCTTTTTGGTGAAATTTGGAATAATTGGTTTAATGGTTGTTATCTGGTGCCAATCAGTTGAACAGATGCTGAGCTGGTTGTCGTTATTAGTTAAAAGTCTTTGGGATAATTGGTTTAATGGTTGTTTGATGGTGTTGTGGTAACTGGTGTAATGGTATTTGGACTCATTTGGGAATTTAATTAGTTTTAATTAGATCCATGTCGTTATTTAGTGTAGAAGTCATGAGAGAAATCATTTGTTGGATAAATGGTTTAGCGGTTATTGGGGAAGTTATGGTGTAAATTGGTATAATGATAGTTGGGTTAATTTGGTAATTGTTGTAATTGGTACACTGCTGGTTGGTTTAATGTTTGTGGGTTTATTCTCTGTGGTAGTTAGTTGTACTGGATGGAGTCGATGACTAGGCCTGTGGAAAGCGAATGCTGTATTCTGAATGAGCAGGAGACAGGGAAAGGTCACCCGTATTAGCGACACGTCATGTGATGGATTTCGCCTCATCTGACTTGATTTAGTATGTTTTAGATTGACAGAATAGTCATTTATTACTGTTAGGATGAGATTGCATGCCGAGGGTTTCATTCCGCACCACGCAAACCGTAAATGAAAGGAAGGGGAAAGCCAGTGCGCGTTATGAAGGATGAATAATGCTCCCAAAACAAAACCAGATTGCGATGGCTGACACCGCTGATGAATATGTATTAATGTTTGCAACGTGTCCCGTGTGTGAATCTGCAGAGAAAAAAAAAAAATCTCATAAGCAGTAAACAATCACATTTCAGAAAAAAAAAAACATCTAAAATATATCCGTGTGTGATGTAAGACAGGTATATGAACTTTTTTTTAAAGTTAAATATTTGATATTACATCTGGCTTTTGGAATAAGAGCAGCAGAGATGACCTTTTATCAGACGACATCCGTGATTTGTAGGTTTGAAATGTCATCTTTCATCTGCAAAACAAAACACAGCAGTCAGTCTAAAACTAAAACTGAGGAATAGAGGCTTACAAATGCTCAATAAATTCATAATGCTGCAGTGTCAATTTATAAACAGTTTATAAATTTATAATCTATTTAATCTATTTTTTATTTCTTATTCTAAGTAATAAACTCTGTGTGTGTGCGTGTGTGTGTGTGTTACTGTCACCACCCTGAAGTGTTTTATTCCTCTCATAACACAGCAATTTCCCAAAGATTAAAATTATTATTTATTAAAGAATGACATATCATACTTTTTATCCGTTTATAGTTACATTTAATGTTCAGTGAAACTGGTTCTCTCTTACGTTATAGCAGCTATAAACACTCGTTCCCTCACCAGAGTCTCTTTTTTTCTCTCTCCTGAAGTTACACACGTTACCGAGAAACCGCAAAGAAAGAAGCGTAAACTCCTCCTAAAGTTACGGCTTCACCTCTGACTGTTACAAAGCGCTGACACTGGAGACTCCTTCCATAAACGTTACACACTTTTTTTAACCTGTTTATTATTAACGCAGCGTCCGCTGTACGCGTCCCTGTGTGTGAGCTGTTACTACAGAAATTATAACGTCTTAATATCGAACGAGCGCGTTAATATAAACCTGCTCTACTGTCAGAGCTGCTGTTATAGAAAATGAATCAACACCTTCTGACCAATCAGAGTCCAGGATTCAACAGTGTCCCTTTGCCTGCACTTTGGACACTAAATCCTGTGATGGAAGCGATGAGAAACGCAATTTCAGAGCGAAACTCATCATACATTACAATCACAGTGCAGTATCTGAGAGTTGTGAAATATGTTTTATATATTAATAATGTATGTAGTGTATAAGCTACGTGTTATTTATGTTCCACTCGTCTCTGTTTTATCGCTCTTTCCATCTGCGCTGCTCTTTATACTGCACTATGGAGCAATGCAATTTCCCTTACAGGCATCCATCAATCTCTATCCACCTCTCTCTATTTCCACCTGTCTGTCTGTCTGGATCTCCATCTGTCCACATGCAGTATTCCTCCATCTACCTTCCTGTGTCTGTCCATCTATCCATCCATCTCTGCACCTCTACAACATCTATTCATCTACAGAGTCTCTCCATCTGTCTGCCTTTTTATTTTATTTTATTTTTTTTACATCTACATTATCCGTCTGTCTTTACATGTCCCTGCTGCTGGACTCTGATTGGTCAGAAGGTGTTGATTAGTTTTCTATAACAGCAGCTCTGACAGTAGCGCAGGTTTATATGAATGCACTCGTTCTGATATGTTATCGTTTCTATACGTTCACAGCGACTTGTACAGCAGACGCTGAGCTAATAATAAACAAATTCAAAATGGTGAAGATTTCTTAAAGTAAATAGATGTTTATGTAACATTGATGGAAGGAGTCTCCAGTGTCAGCGCTTTGTAACAGTCAGAGGTGAAGCTGTAACTTCATCTTCAGGACAGAGGAGTTTACGCTTCTTTGCAGTTTCTTGGTAACGTGATGTAACGAAGCGTTTTTTTTTTTTTTTTTTGTCTTATTAACTTCAAGAGAGAGGAGAAAGAGCGGCTGGTGAGGGAACGAGCGTTTATAGCTGCTATAACGTAAGTGAGAACAGGAACTAACTTGTTTCAAGAACATCAAAATTTTAATAAATTAAAATTTGTTATCATTGGCAAGTTGCTGTGTTATAAGAGGAATAAAGCATTCGGGGACGTGGTGTTATAGGAAGACTTTGGGGTGGTAACAGTAGCTCTTCTTCATAACGCCACCCTGTTGCTGATTATTTTACTGTAGCAGCACTACACGCAGTGAGTCGGAGAAGCTGAGCTGAATATTTTTCTTCTAAAACAGTTTCCACTCAGAGCGATCGCAGCACATGATGCTCTCGTCTCTCCATTTCTCCATAAAAGCGTCGTGTTTTATTTCCATTACTGAACATCTTTCAGAGTAGAGCTGAGTAAAACACATCACTCATTCATCCTGGAATAAAATAAACACAAAAACACACACGGAGCCGAGCTTCTGAGAGAAAAACAAACGCACATTTTCCATCATGAGCTGATGTGATGTTCCTGCAATCATCTTTCATTAGCTTTTAGTGCTTTTCCATAAACATGTTTGAGAACTCAAAGGGAACATCACGGTCTGAGTGCGAGTGATCTAATCAAACATTCTCTGTTTTTTTTATTTTCTTTTTCTTTTTTTTTTTTAAAGATCCATTACTTTAAATAATATTTATTTTCTGTATTTGGAAAACTAAGCTGATTACCTATTTAATTAGAATTTAATTCAGTTAATTGTGTGAAAAAACTAATTACCAGAGATGAGATGAAACATTTTATAGACCAAAAAAAAAAAATCTTTAGAAACCATTAGAGATTTTTCTACTGGTGCCTAATGGGTTGTAATGTGTTTGTAGTGGACTGTAATGGTATTTAAATGGAATGTAATGTGATTAATCCTAATGGTTCCTCATTTAATTACATTCTGATGATAATCATCTACCCATGAATATACAGTATGTATAATAAACATACAGATCTGTCAGATCTTTTTCTATCTTTAACGTGATATAACAACCAACACAATTCAAGTAAAAAAAAAAACAGTACAATAACCTGGTTGCATAAGTATGCACACCCCTTAACTAATCCCTCGTTAAAGCACCTTTAGCTTGTAATTCAGCACTCGGTATTTTTGGGTAAGAGTCTACCAGCTTAGCTCATCTTCATTCAGTAATATTATTCCACTCTTTCTTACAAACATGCTCCAGATCTATCATAAAGTGAGGAGATCTCTTATACACAGCCCTCTTGAAGTCATTCCACAGGTTTTCTATAGGATTTAGATTTGGGATCTGACTCCAAAATGCAGATCTTCTTCTTCTGAAGCCGATTTGTGCTTTGGGTGATTATCGTGCTAAAAGATGAAATGTATCTTCTTCTTCAGCTGTCTAACAGTTTTCTCTTCCTTCTATCTCCTCCTCTACCTTCCTATATGCCTCTCTGTTCCCTAGATTCCCTCTACCTTAACTAGAGTCCCAGCTTCTCTTCCCAGCTGAAGAGAAGCAGAACCATAGCATGATGCTGCCACCACCGTGCTTCACCGCAGGTATGGTGTTCTTTGGGTGATAAGCTGTCTTGTTTTTGTGCCAAATATATCTTTTAGAATCATGCCCAAAAAGTTCTACCGTGCTTTCATCAGACCAGAACATGGTTTGGGTGATTTAAGCAAGCTTGGATGTTTTGTTCTTTTTTTTTAAATGAGAGAGTGCTTCCATCTAGCCACCATACCCCATCGCCCAGACATGTGAAGACTATGAGAGATTGTTATCACATGCAGAGAGTAATCAGTACTTGCCAATTCCAGTGCCAGATGTTCCTGCAGCTCCTTTAATGTTGTCTCCCTGCTAAGTTTTCTTCTTGTCCTTTCGTCAGTTTTGGATGCACGTCCTGTTCTTGGTGACACCACCGTGGTGCTCCATTTCCTCCAGTTTTTGATGATGGCTTTCACGGTGTTCCATGGCACATCTATTGTTTTGGAAATTCTTTTCTACCCCTCTCCTGATCGATAACTTTCCACAATGAGATCCTCTGCATGCTTTGTAAGCTCTTTGGCTTCAGGAGTCAGATGAAACCAAGAAGACGTGAAGAAGATCCTAGAGAAACAGCTGATCTTTATTTAGTGTTAATCAGAATCACTTCACTGTTGATTGGTTTGTTCGGAGCACAGTCACATGACCCATTATTAAGGGTGTGTTAAAGTTTTTCCTTTTTTCCTCTTAAATGTTTCTGTTTGTTTTTCACTTGAATGTTGTTGGATGCTTTTTCCCATTAAAGGTGGAAAAAAGACACTATTTATATTGGTTTCATTTTTTACATCACAAAAACCTGCCATTTGAATAAGAGGGGTGTAAACTTTTTATATCCACTGTACACACACTAACTCGTTCTCTAGCCATTTCTGTTTTTTTTGTGCAGATGCAGTCACTCTGTAAAACTCTCATTTTTAATATTTCTCTTCTCATTTGTATGCAAATCAAAGCTGTTTCCCACTGAAATGTGATTTTTACTCATTAAAGAACTGGTTAAAGCTGAAATTCTTGTGTTTTCAGTAGCGATGTTCTGAATGTGGATATTGGATTTAAACGCCTTCAGGCGAAACCTGATGAGATTCTACACTAGAGCACGGAAAATTCAAATTACATGTTTTTTTTTTGTCCTCTCTCTCTCTCTCTCACACTTCATCATGCCCACTCATTCCACAACCAGTGATTGAATAGGACATCGGCTCAATAACCAGCCATTTTGTGTGTCTCTCTGTGCACACACACACTCACACATCGACTCCAATCTGTCTTCATGATGCTCGAGTGTTCATCAGGAATAACGAAAAAAAAAAAGCACTCAGAGTTCACTACTCTCATCTCAGGTCTCCTAAAAATCTCCGAATGTATCTACAGAACAACTGCATGAACAGATCTGATGGAAACAGACCTTTGAAAAGGTCACGCCCCCGGTGTTACTG
>CM040988.1:24512799-24554304 GCA_022985145.1 Pangasius djambal
AAGGATCGTCACATTAAATACTGACTCTGTGTCATTTATTACTGTTTACTGCTCTTTATAGGAGTTTATTTTAAATGTAGAAACATTTAATTTCATTATTTTTGAAGGCGTCTTTGCTCTACAGCGTTTCTTTACACGTAAATAAGACTTTTGTACAGAACTGTGTGTGCACCCCTGACCATCACACTCATAGGTTCTTGTTGAACATCCCATTCCAGATTTATTCCCTTTCGCTATTATAATAAGTTCCACTCTTCTTTCCACTAGGGCTGCACAATATACCGAAATTATCGAAATATCGCTAATGTAAATATCACGATATGCATAACGCAAGGGCTTGCGATAACTGAATGAATTTAATACTTTAAAAAGTTACGAAAAGTCAAAGTTTTAGGGCGACGCAGACAGCAGAGATTGCTTTCTTTTCCTCAAAAGAACATGAAACATACGGTGATTGTCATTTTCAATTTTTAAATATAAATCCATATAAATTAAATAGAATTTAAATTGATTTTACACACTTCTAGCATTAACGTACCGCATAACGCATTATTTAAAAAGTTATCGCATTTTTCTTCCATATCATCAGCCCTGTTTTCCACTAGATTTTGCAGTGTAGCTGTGTGGATTTGTCCATTCGAGGCAAAATACAGTACAAAAATTATAATTTCCTATAAAATATATTTGTATATACATTTCTATACAATAACGAAAGATGTAACATTTAAAAAAACATTTAACTAACTAATTAAACAGAATCACAGTGGAATAGTACATTCATTTCTTTTAATTTTTTTACCTTCAACATAAATTAAATAGCAATAGATAAATATATACTGTACTTCAATGTTTTTCCAGATTAACACTGAATGCTTTAATGATGATCATGTTTCTTGATTTAAAGTTAAAGTGTCACACGGTGGTAGTTCCATGGTAGTGCACTTGTGCGCCTTAAACGGACCTAAGTAAGTGAACCTCCTTCTGCACTGCGAGCACTGATACGGCTTCTCTCCCGTGTGAATGCGCTGGTGTATTTTGAAAGCGCTCTGCTGCGTATAACTCTTCCCGCACTGCGAGCAGTGATAGAGTTTCTCTCTGGTGTGAATGCGCTGGTGTATTTGGAGAGTGCTCTTCTGAGTAAAAAACTTCCCGCACTCTGAGCACTGATACGGCTTCTCTCCGGTGTGAACGCGCTGGTGTGTTTGGAGATAGCTCTGGTAAGTAAAGGTCTTTCCGCACTGCGAGCAGTGATACGGTTTCTCTCCGGTGTGAATGCGCTGGTGTTTCTGGAGAGTAGTCCGTCGAGTAAAACTCTTCCCGCACTGTGAGCAGCAAAATGGCTTCTCTCCTGTGTGAGTGCTCTGGTGTAGCTGAAGGGCACGCTGCTGTGTGAAACTCCTCCCGCACTCTGAGCACTGGTACGGCTTCTCTCCTGTGTGAATGCGCTGATGCTGTTGCAGAGTACTCAGGTGTGTAAAACTCTTTCTGCACTCCGAACACTGATACGGCTTCTCTCCTGTATGAATGCGCTTGTGCTGTTGGAGATCGCTTAGGTTAGTAAAACTCTTCCCGCACTCTGAGCAGTGATACGGCTTCTCCCCCGTGTGAATGCGCTCGTGTAGCTGGAGATTACTTTGTCGAGTAAAACTCTTCCCACACTCTGAGCACTGATACGGCTTCTCTCCTGTGTGAATGCGCTGGTGCAGTTGGAAATTACTCTGTCGAGTAAAATCCTTTCCACACTGTGAGCAGTGATACAGTTTCTCTCCCGTGTGAATGCGCTGATGTATCTGGAGATTAACGGGTCTTGTAAAACTCTTCCCACACTCCGAGCAGCGATACGGTCTCTCTCTCGTATGAATGTGCTGGTGTTGTAGGAGATAACTCGAATGAGTAAAACTCTTCCCACAGTCTGAGCAGTGATAGAGTTCTTTCTGGATTTGTCCGGCGCCATTGCAGAGATTACCAGAGGACTTTTGCGGGCTGCTGAGGCGTTTTGCTGACATCAGATTATCAGATTTAACTTCTCCAGATTTCAGCAATCTTACATATTCTTCATAATGGCATCTTTTCATGTGTTTGTGGAGGTAAATTTGAGATGTGTAGGAAAATGGACACAAGGAGCAGGAAAAGACTTGCAATGGGGCACTCTTCATTTCTGGAGAAGAAAATTAAAAGAAGTTTTAGAAATCAGCGGAACAAAATATGCGACACAACCAGTGATCATGCAGAAACAACAAGGTCCAATGGCAGAGACTGTTGGAATAAGGCGGGGAGGGGGACACGGTGTAATTCTAGCCTCAAACAGCAAACCAATACCCACCAACCCTTATGGTGTTACAGTGACACTTCCACACAGCTTTACTACATAGACTGCTGTGGTGATCACCTGTAGCTTTACCTGTTAACTCACGAGGGAGTATCAATGTTCCTCGTGTCAGAGAACTGGATTACATCAAATTATAGTACACCATGCTGGGGTTCTTAGGTTTGGTCTCCATGGGACATCATCATCATCCACAGGCCCCACCATTGGTACACTGCTTACTTGGATGATGTTCTCCACTCAGACTTCAAGGCTCTTCTAACTGGAGAGCTGCCAGCTTTTAGTCTCTGCTTGATTATCTGGCCATCAGAGAAGCTGTACTCGAGAAAGATGGTCTGACTGTCCCAGCAAGGAGGTGATCAACACTCATGGAGATCTATATCAGGTCTTGATGGATTCAGACCCTGATGCACCAAAGCCTGATTCATGACAGGGTACTGGAATCAAACCTGGATTTGACTAAGAACTATTGGCAGATTCCCTAGTTGCCAGTGTCCAATGAAGAAAATGACTGGCGATGTTTCAATGACAAATCGATTGTGCCCTACAGCTCCACAGTGCATATGTCGCTGATTATTTATATTACTTCATAATCTATAGTAATGACTATAAATGTGAAAGCAGTCCTAAAAGCATTAAGACGAGCTCAAGCTGATGATAAATCTGGCAATGTGTGCAATTAGATAGGTGGAGGTACAGTATGTGGCCTTCCACTTGGGACATTATGTCCCCAGATTGATAAGACTACTGTACATCTGGCCTGCCTGCAACCTGAGATTTAAAAAAAAACACAGACACTGGGGCTGACAGGATATTATTGCAGGTATGTGTGTAATTAATCAGACCTCATGAGCCCAGTGACTGATCTCACTAAAAAGGGAGTGGCAGATCTGCTGTAGTGGTTGGAAAAGTGCCAGTGGATATTTTCTAAGTGTTAAAATTTCTCTCTTTGGGAGACCCTGCTTCACTCCGATGTGTCGGATGGGGGTCGTCCTGTCCCAAGTGGCAGAGAAGGACCACTGCCCTGTATTGTACATCAGCTGGAAGCATTTCCTTACCAAATGCGTTAACAAATACACTATGTGGCCAAAGGTATGTGGACACCTGACCATCACACCCATATATGCCCGTTCTAAAACCATGGGCATTAACACAGTTTTGGTTCCCCCTCTGCCTCCATTCTTCTGGGAAGGCTTTCCACTAGACTCATCCCAAAAGTGCTCAGTGGGGTTGAGGTCACAGCCACTCCACAGTTCGTCCACAGCAACCTTGGCAAACTATGTCTTTATGGATCTCGATTTGAAACAGGTTTGGGCCCTTTAGCTCCAGTGAAGGGAAACTTTAATAGCAGAGCATACAAAGACATTCTAGACAATTGTGTGCTTACAAAAACAGTCTAGGGAAGAACCACATATGGGCGTTGTCCACAAACGTTTTGCCATATAGTGTAGATAAACAGCGTATTACCGAAGTGTAGCAAGACTAATACGATGCACTATATATCTACAATACGTAGTACGATTAGGCCTTTAGGAAGGACCAGTATCAGAACATTCTTCACAGAAACAAGAAATGATTTTAAAACCCAAAATGTCCAGTCTAAAATTCTGCTCCTAAACCGCTTATGCAATGTGCTGGTGTTGCTCAGTGTGTCACCAAAATTCAACCCACAGTGCCTGATGCAGTGAAAATGAAATGATCACCATTTGTTGCCTTTTTGTTCCAGAGGTAGTCAAACGTAAGGCTGAGATGTTTGGTATACTCCTCTTCATACCACACCAAGAGCTCCTGCCCTGGTTTGATGGGTTGACAACAACGATAAAGAATCCCGCCTTGATACTGGAACACAATGAGATTCTTCCCTTCACCGCTACGAGCACAATTCACATACCTGAACACATGAGGGGAGGATACAGTAAAGAAAAAAGAGGAAGATCTATTAGTGGCAAGGGGAAGAAAAGTTTTCCACAGTTTTCTAACAAAATAAAATCAATATCTAGACAAAGACCCAACAGCTGTATTGCTCACCTCATCCAGTTAGCATGTGTCTCTTTCTTGGCATCTACGTATTCCTCACCCTGCCTGCTCTTGTATATCTGAAAGAAATGTTAAGATACAATAAAGAATTAGATAAAAACAAAGAAGTCACCTGAAATGCAAAGTGTCTCTAAATTTTCACTGCCTTTTTCAAACGCATGATCCACAGCGGTCTTGGTGTCAGAATTAGTGCTTTAAAATCTGTGCATCTCAGTGAGGGATCAATGCTGCATCTGGGAAAAATACACGCTGTGCTTTCTTTGAATTAGTGGGAATGTTTTCATGAGTGTTGGAGGTGACGGAAGGCCATAATTTGAACGTCGAGGGATCTCTGGATAAGCAGCACACAGCTGTGTGGTTTACCTGTGCTGAAAGAACTGAAAGATTAGGCCCTATCCCATATGCCATATTGATAATCAGTTTATAATTAACCATTGGAAAGTATTACCATGACGTGAAACTCACCACCCAAGAGTAGACACTGTTCATGGCTTCTTCTCGGTCTACCAGATCTCCCTGGTAGGGTCCAAAGTGTGCACCAGCTGGAACAGTCTCTCCTTTATTAAACACTCCCAGGCCAGCGTTAGGAATACCAGACTTCCGAATCTCTAGCCCAGGCGGAAGGGTTTGTCTGGCTCTGTCAGTGACCCCCATGGGAACAAGAGTATCATGGATGAACAGAGCTGGACCATGAACCTCACACTCACTGACGAAGAATGATCTGCAATCCTCACAGTCTGGAAGGAGAAGACGAAACCACGTCCATATCGATCAAATTTAAAAATGCAAAACTTGTTAAATAGCACTAGTGCATATATGAGTGTTTCCTTTATTTCTAGGCTTTTAAAACTGTAATGACAAGAAAGAGTCACACTTCTTCATGACTTCCTAAGCTTCTCGTGATATGTCATCATGTGGCATGTACAGCAAAGTTTCATGCACAATTTGAGTCATCCATGTTGATCTGATGTCACTTCTCCTTGATGCCGGTTTACTGTGATCACACTGTAGGCTACAAACTGGGTAGTGTTGGACAGGACAGGACTCTGTGACCAAGTTACTGATTCCTGTACAATGTGGGAAGAATCAGGGGTTGGGCAGAAAGGATGTACCTTAGATGGTGAGGCCAGACGTGGACCAGTTCATCCTGCAGCATAAGGCTGTCCAGCTTCAGCAAGGAGAACCACAATCAGCAATGCAGCATCAATGAAGAGGTCCATCTGCTCCCTTTCTGGGAAACCACTTCTGGTTGTATCTGAACACTCTTCTGAGTTGCTGCACCACTGTACAACCTTTGCAAGTGAGTCACTTTTAGAAAGGCTAACCATGAATGGGCCAACCTGAGGAGATTCCACGCAAGGTGAGTCTGATGACTGATACAGTATCTCCTTCATGTTATCCAGAGCAGACCAGCAGATCCTGATGTCTCAGAACCAGGCTGATAACCCACATCTAAGAAGCTCGTATTTCCAGCAAACGCATGAAGATTACTGCTGCAGCTTCCAGCAACAATACTAGGAACCAGAACCACACATAACGGCCTGGCTGGATCTGACTGGCATGCTTAATAACACTTGGAACATTTTGGGGAGAGAGGCTAGCTAACATTTTCAATGAATTTAGCACAATTTTAAATAAATAAACCTTAAAAATGGTGTTTGACAGTATTACTAATATTGCCTCATATCTCGCTTTACAACTTATGTCTCCTGGCAGGGGTGAAACAGAAAGAAATAATACTCTGAGACCTTCTGAGAGAGGGAGAGCTGTGGTCTGGGTCTGCTTCCACGTGCAATGCAACTGCAGTGAGAAAGCGATTCAACCCCGAATCAAATCAACTACAGGAAGTGAAACAAATATGATGTGCATTTTGGATAGCATTTTTTTTAAACAAGCTCCTAAACCGACCCACAAGTCACAAACTGAACCTAAGGACAGTTTGAAGCGTTCAGGTTATATTCCTGAGTAATGAATAAGACTCCACAAGTACTCAACCCCACCCTTCCCATTCGCCTCCTCAGCAAATGTTTCTGACATGTTTAATTATTGCGAAACCAAATTACATAATAAACAAAACATACATGATTAATTTCACTCGAATTTTGACTTGGCAAATGGAATAATGTGTGTGAAAACACCCTTAGGGTCTTCTTGGGTTCAGACTGGACTCTAATGTATCCCTGTTGTCTTACAAAGATAGTCGTCATCTTCAGGTTCTTCATCTTTTATAGGCTGCTTGTGTTCGTCCGTAATGATGACCCGTCTCACAGAGCTCGATGTTTCTCCACCTGAAAATTCATAATCAGAATTTAAATCCAGAAGTGACTATTTTGGGACCGACCCTGTCACAGTTAAGCCTGATCAGACCGGTGAAACTGAGACACGAAACTTACAGAGGTGCTCATCTTCTTCAGGTTCTTCATCGTCTTCTTCTTTTACAGGCTTCAGGAGCTCTTCATCCCGTTGATCCACAGGACTGAGGTGTGTTACAGATTTTGATGTTTCTCCACTTGGAGTTTTATTCGAATTAAATACTGTCGAGTACAAAAAAAAACAGGAAAATTGACTGTGAGTAAAAGTTTTCCGGTCAGAAATCAAGCCTAGTAACACTGAAAGGTTTGACTGAGCCCCAAGCTGGACTCGAATGCGCCTTGTTGTCTTACAGAGAAAGTCTTCATCTTCAAGTTCCTCCTTCTTTACAAACTTCCGTTGGTCCATGTTGATGGCGTGTCCCCCAGAGATTAATGTCCCTCCAGAGGAAATTGTCCAAGTCTCTGTTTGCACATCCTCAAACAGCTAATGACCAAAAAAAAAAAAACCCAAAAAAACAAAAACAAAAACAATAATACTTATTCAGCAAACAGTGTCGGCAAAGAGACCGCAGACAGACTCAAAGTATGCACTGGCTTTTTCTATCATGTATCTTTTCTCTGCTTTGTAAAGTAGGTGTATGTTTTCATTTTAAAATATTGTGCTAAACGATTTAAGCATCCAGAACCTAATAAAAACATTTCAGGTTTAAGAAGAAAAGGAGAGGAAGTAATAATATCGCCAGCCGTGCAGTCAGAAACTGCAGCAATCGCAAAAACTCACAGACAGCGGATAAACTACAAAATAATAATTTTATATTTAATAAACTATTAAACTGCACATAACATAGCAGAACATTTTCAATGTAATCTATTAACAAACTGGTTGTCTAACGTTCACACGGCGAACATTTTCTCTGATCTGCGATGACTGGCCATAACTGGAGAGTGTCATAAACAAACAAACAAACAAACAAACAAATAAATAATTCATCATCACCATTAACATTAGTTATAAAGTGTTATTTGACACTTACTTCACTTTCTTTTTTTTGCTTTCAGCTGAAACCAAAAAAGTTATTTGAAGCTGAAATTTCTTCAGTGGCTTCTCTAATGAATATAATTAAATAATGTTTACTAAATATTTGTCTAATGTTAGCTAAATCAAACACACATTTTCAACCAACAGAGTTTTTTTTTTTTTAAATAACTCGCCGATTGATGTTATTAATTAACATTTAATATTATTAATTGTTGTACTAACGTCTTTTTTCATTTTACACTGTGACTGACTTGTTTTTATATATTTTTAAATGTTATTTTTTCCCCTTTATATATTCCTTTTTTTAAAAAAAAAAAAATCTTCTATTCTTATTCAGCTGTTTCTTGTTTTAGGTTTTACACTTCTTATTTTTTTAAAAGAACATACGTGTATGTGATTTACACCCCAGGTGGACAGATATTTTTGTTTATGTAGAAATTAAACATTTCATTCAACTCAAACACCTGAATGCAGCAGAGTAATTTAAATAGAATTTAATAATAATGATTAAAATGATTTTGGGGGAAAATGAATGAAATTAGCTGGCGATGGAGATGGGACACCATTTCCCCCCCAAATTCCTGAACAATCTACTTCTATAGTTTAATTTATAATACTGACAGCTGTTTTATTATTATTATTATTCTTAAAAACATTTACTATCCAAAATAAACCAATTCATTATAAAATAATTAGGCTTAGCAAATGATAGCTAACAATTCAGCTTTCTAATCATAAGCAATTATTAATTATCTGCTCAAACTGTAGAACTGAGGAAAGAAATGAATTCGCTAGAAATCCGTATTAATTGACTGTACCGTTTCATCAAGGCTGAATCCCAAACGGCTTCCTATTGGCTAGTCAAGTGCACTTAACATGGCGGACATGCCGTTACGTCATACCCTATGTAGTGCACTTCAAAAGGAAATGAAGCTCCGTTTAGGATTCAGCCACCGACTGTTAGCCGAGCAGCTCAGCTATAGCGCGGTCCGAGTTCAAACTCACCTGGATTTTTTTTTAAATGCAGAACTCAAACATTAACTAATTTCTAGACTTAAATCGATCACATCTTACTGTTTTTTCCTGTAAAATGCTTTCAGAAATATTTTCATGCATAAATGAGCAGCATTTAGCTGTAACAAAAAGCAGCTTGCTATTAGAGAAAAAGCAGCGCTTCTTCTACGCGTTTATGGTGCACTACCGCCACCTACTGTACTGGAGGGTGGAGAGAGTGAAAAAACAAATAAATTAATTAAAAAAATAAAATAAAATAAACATATCTACTGTACTGGAGGGTGGAGAGAGTGAAAAAACAAATAAATTAATTTAAAAAAATAAAATAAACATCTACTGTACTGGAGGGTGGAGGGAGTGAAAAAACAAACAAACAAACAAATAAATAAATAATAAACAAACATATCTACTGTACTGGAGGGTGGAGGGAGTGAAAAAACAAATAAAAAATAAAAAATAAATAAATAAACAAACATATCTACTGTACTGGTGTGTGGAGAGCGTGGAAAAACAAAAACAAAAAATTAAAATAATAATAATAATAAATAAATAAATAAATAAATAAATAATACCATCTACTGTACTTCGAGGGTGGAGAGAGAGGAAAAACAAAAATAAATAATAGTAAAAAAATAAAACAAAAATACCATCTACTGTACTGGAGTGTGGAGAGAGTGTGGGAAAAAAATAGATAGATAAATTTACTGTGCTGAAGTGTGGGCAGCAGGAGAAACGAATAATAATAATAAAAAAAATAAATAAAAAAAAAAGCTTTTATTAGTGTTTGTATCTGTTCTGTCTTGAATTTTTCCTAAAATCCTGCCTCCACCCTGTGTGCGTGGAGTTCGCATGTTGTCCCCAGGCTTCGGGGGGTTTCCTCCGGGTACTCCAGTTTCCTCACCCAGTCCAAAGACATGCGTTGTAGGCTGACTGGCATTTCCAAACTGTCCATAGTGTGTGTGAATGTGTGTGTAAATGTGTGTGAGAGATTGTGCCCTGTGATGGGTCGACACCCTGTCCAGAGGGTCCCCTGGGATACGCTCCACGCTCACTGCGACCCTGTGTAGGGTAAGTGGTACGGAAATTGGATGGATGGAATGAATCTTATGAAAAAGAGCATTTTTCAAATTTTCTTTTTCAGATTAGGTCCTGATTTATTTATGTAGGATAAGTGGATAAGCTGTATGGAAAATAAACAGATGCTGACACATTTGCAGAGTTTTAGTTAAAGCTGAACACATAAATGTCACTCGTAGCATTTTTTTTAATTTAAAGAATATTATTTTCTTACCTTTTGACCAGCTACCACCTTCCAAAAAACAAGCTGGTAGTCCATTCTTTTGCCAGCTGGAAAGTGCCAATAGAGAGGGAACCGTTTCTGAATTATAACTACTAATGCTACATCATAGATATTATTTTTAAAAACAAGCAAACAAGAAAATATACTGATCCATTAGGCAAGTCCAATAAAAGGAAGTTGGAAAATTAAGTTTTCACACTTGGATCCTCTTTAAAAGAACCAAACTCAGACCCCTTGAAGTGGACCAAGTGAAGAAGGATCCAGTTCTCGTTACGTTCACATTGTCCCTGATAGCAGACCACTTTGTGCTCATACTGTCGCTTTTCGGGTCCTAGTCCTCCTGCAATGCTGTGCAATGCAGAAATATTGTGAAAGATGGCTGAACCTAAACATAATATTGCTGTACAACATGTTTTTAAAGTGACAAAAGAGAAATAGAGAACACAATACAAAAAAAAAAAAGAAAGAAATCAAACCATATATTTCTGGTGTAACTTTTTTTCACTTTAACCCCGCACTGCGAGGCGCTCCTTTTAAATCCTCTGTCGTTCAGTTTTGCTGAAAACCGAAGAAACACTTCTGAATTTCTGTGGGTGGCTGATAGTTGTTTCTTAATATAGTCCTCCTTCTAAATTTGGAGAAGTGCAGCCATTTCCTCATCTGTCCATAACATCTCTCTTCCAGCAGTAGCAGTCGTGTCCAATAGCGCAATTTGTACAGAGGCCTGTATGAGAATTTGCAAATGGAGCCCGGAGCGATTTGTGTTCATAATGAACCCGTACTCAGACCACATCCCAAGATGGTCTCGGTTCGGTTCGCTTTAAAAGGGTCTGAGATCGTTTGAAGTGTACACACACATGGGTCAAACATCCAGCAAACTGTGCTCAGAACCCTGAAAAGGACCAAGTGTGAACACACACTAATTTAATGGTCTACCAGACCTATGAGCTGGCAGCTGGTCAGACTAAGCTGGATTTTCTGCAGGGCTAGCATTTACCCAGCTTTTAAATATTCACTTTCTTATCACTGTGAGATTAAAGAATGAATAATATATATATATATATATATATATATATATATATATATATATATATATATATATATATATATATATATATATATATATATATCAGTGCAGTATTCCAATTACAGAGGAGCTGAGAGGAGCTGCCAAGCTCCTTTGAAAACAATAAGCAGAAATAAGAAATTTTCTCATATAACACTAATTTTTTACTAGCAATGGTTTATACAGTATTTTAAAAAATCAAATTGAACACCAGAAAGCATCTCTCAATGCATGTCCTTTTGAGTTCAGCTATATTCCCACAGAAGAGACCTCTACAAGACAAAACCTCAGAAGCGAAAACAGGAAAGTGGAACTGCAAACACAGAGGAATGGAGAAGGGAAACGATTAAATGCTCATCAGCATTCAGAAACCTGTTAACTAGCTAATTCTTTGCTACAACAAGCTATCGTATATCGTAGTAGCAAATATTAACTGTCTATTAATATTAATCTGCAATAATTCAGAAATTTGTTGAATCAGCTTTGAACTGTGCTCTCAGTACCATTGAGTGTACCTCAAACAAAATGGTTTCTGTACATTTTAAAGAAAATATGAAAAAGAACCAAAGGAGGGATTTAAATACTTTCTTTAGATTCTTTCTATTTTCCCCTCAAACACAAACTAGTCCCAGGATATGAAGGGAGAAAAGGGAAGAAGAATCCTACTTTCAGTACTAAATTGTTCTGTTTATTACCTTACGTTTATTACCCTTACATCAAGCAAATACACTATATGGCCAAAAGTTTGGACACCTGACAATCACACCCACATGTCCTTGTTGAACATCCCATTCATGTTCATTCAGCTACAAGAGCATTAGTGAGGTCAGGCGCTGATGTTGGGATGTCGAGGAGGTCTGGGGTGCAGTCGGTGTCCCAGTTCTTCCCAAAGGTGTTCAGTGGGGTTGAGGTCAGGGCTCTGTGCAGGACACTCGAGTTCTTCCACTCCAACCTTCACACACCATGTCTTCATGGAGCTCGATTTGTGCACAGGGGCATCGTCATGCTGGAACAGTTTTGGGTCTCTTGGTTCCAGTGAAGGGAAACTGTAATGCTACAGCACACAAAGACATTCTATACAATTGTGTGTGTCCAACTTTGTGGTAACGGTTTTGGGAAGAACCACATATGGGTGCGATGGTCAGGTTTCACAAACTTTCGGCCATGTAGTGTAGCATCATATGGTGTACAAGGTGAAAAGATGAAAAGGGAAAAGAGGCTGTATGACAGCCATATTTATTGCAAAGACTAATACAACACTACGTGACTTTGTTGGATCTCAGCATGCAAGTGCACAAGAAGGTATCCAGGTGATTTTTTTTTTTTTCATCTCAAGAAAACAAATATAAATGTCGTTACACAATGCAGAAAAAACTAGTTCATGCTTTAATAACATCTAGGTAGAACTATTTTAACATCTTGTTGTCTGGATGAACTATCAGACCCATAAACAAGCTCATTTAGTCCAGAATGCAGCAGTCAGAGTACTGTGTGAACTACAAAGTTTGATTTTATCACCCCTACTGTATCCACACTATATTAGCTCCCTGTAAAGTTTCACATTGATAATAAAATACTACTCTCGTCCCACAGTACCTAAGCAAAATTTTGGTCTATTTTAATCCACAATGTCTGTTAAAATGAAATGGCGCAGGATCTTTATCAGTACCTAGAATACTGAAACCTACAGTAGGAGGAGGAGCTACAAAGCCCTACCAGCTATGGAACAGTCTTCTAATTAGTGTTTGGAAATCAGACCTAATTAAGTCTAGGTTGAAAACCTGTTTGTGTTTACTGAGGCATTGTTAAATAGCTGTTCTCTTAGGTAAAGGTGCAGCTCTGGGTGTTCACGGATGAAGAGTTATTGTAAACTGGGATGTTTTGATGCTGCTGCCCCCAAATACTCATGGTTTCTTGACATTGCAATAGCAATAGACTGGTGTCCCAAGCTTCAATATGACTCTTACTTTAGATAATACAGAGTATGTGTAAAATCCATAAGAACCACTGAGCCTCGCAAGGTCATCTGTGGCAACAGTGCAGTGTTTGTATCCTCAGCTTTCTTGCTTAAGGCAATGCTAGGCTTTGCACCTATATTATTTACCCAAAGGTAATCTATTGTTGTCTCTGAGATTCACATACTGAATTGTAAATAAAATGTTAGATTTGAAGAAACAAATACGTACATCAATGAATAAAAATGTTTAAACCTTTGTGTAAAAGTCCTCCCATGCTATGAGCTGTAATATGTTTTTTCTTTTGTGTGAATGTGCTGGTGTTTTTGCAGAGTACTCAGTTGAGTAAAACTTTTTCCACATTGTATGCACTGATAAGGTTTCTCTCCTGTGTGGATGAGCTGGTGTCTCTGGAGAGTGCTCAAGTGAGTAAAACTCTTCCCGCACTGTGAGCACTGATACGGCTTCTCTCCTGTGTGAATGCGCTGGTGTCTTTGAAGAGTACTCAGGTGAGTAAAACTCTTCTGACACTGTGAGCAGTGAAACGGCTTCTCTCCTGTGTGAACACGTTGGTGTAATCGGAGATTAACCTGTTGTGTAAAACACTTTCCACACTCCGAGCAGTGATACAGCTTCTCACCTGTGTGAACACGCTGGTGTCTTTGGAGAGTACTTAGCCGAGTAAAACTCTTCCCACACTGTGTACAGTGACACGGTTTTTCTCCTGTGTGAAGACGCTGGTGAAGTTGGAGATTGACTTGTTGTGTAAAACTCTTCCCACACTCCGAGCACTGATATGGTTTCTCTCCCGTGTGAACGAGCTGGTGTCTTTGGAGAGTACTCAGCCGAGTAAAACTCTTCTCACACTGTGAGCAGTAAAATGGCTTCTCTCCTGTGTGAATACGTTGGTGAAGTTGGAAACTTGTCTGTTGCGTAAAGCTCCTTCCACACTGTATGCAGTGATACGGCTTCTCCCCCGTGTGAATGCGCTTGTGTAGCTGGAGATTACCTGGTCGAGTAAAACTCTTCCCACACTCTGTGCACTGATACGGCTTCTCCCCTGTGTGCATGTGCTGGTGTAACTGGAAGTGATTTTGTCGAGTAAAATCCTTTCCACACTGTGAGCAGTGATACAGTTTCTCTCCCGTGTGAATGCGCTGATGTATTTGGAGATTAACGGGTCTTGTAAAACTTTTCCCACACTCCGAGCAGTGATATGGTCTCTCTCTTGTATGAATGTGCTGGTGTTGTAGGAGATAACTTGAATGAGTAAAACTCTTCCCACAGTCTGAGCAGTGATGGATTTCCTTCTGCATTTGTCCGGTTTTACTGTAGAGGGTACCAGAGGACATTTGCTGACTGCTGGAGCTGTTTGTAGACATTGGATTATTAAGTTTAATCGCTCCGCATTTCAGGAGTCTCACATATTCTTCATAATGGCATCTTTTGATGTGTTTGTGGAGGTAAATTTGAGACGTGTAAGACAACGAACACAATGAACAGGAGAAGACTTGCAAGGGGAAGCTCTTCAATTCTGGAGAAGAAAATTAAAAGAGGTTTTAGAACTTGGAGTAAAACTGAACCTAAATATAACTGTGAGAACCAGTAATCATGCATGCCTGAAAAAACTGTCAACCTCACTGAAAAGCAAAAGCTCCAAATCCAGGGCCAGCGAAAGGAGACCACTGCTCACCTGCCCATGCAAAGCAGCAACTGCTCCCAAAGAGACGATTTGGAATCATTACCATTGCAAGGGTACACAGAATGCCTTTCCAAATGACAAACCAGTGCCCACCTACCCTGGACTCCACTATGCTGCTCGGGGCAAGATACCATTGGCACGTGTCAGTATAGAAAGGCATGCATAGTCACTGTGGGCACCATAATGTTGATTTATCCCTTAGCACTGGCTTCTCTAGCCTGATTGATAGGGACACTTACAACGTCACAATGACACCAAACGTATCATCACAGCTTAGAGTGGTGGTAGCTACTTCAATTCTGCCAATTTCTCATACTTTTTTTGTCAGAACCTCCTTGGCCTTCAACTGATGGGAAATCCAGCACAGGCAGATACCACTATAGGAATCCCAGTTGCAGGCACCTATACTAGGACCCATAAATTATCATTATTTGCATTTACAGCCCTTATCCACAGCAAAATACAAAAGTGAAATATAGTTTCTATTAAAAAAAGGTTCTTCTTGCTAAAAACCCTGATGGTACAACAGGAGGTTGGTACAACATGAAAGAAAGCACACAAGATATATTTTTTTTAATAAATAGAAATGTTAATACAGATAGTCTTTAGACTTTATCTGAAGACCGTCAAAGACTCAGTGGTTCGGACTGCCAGAGGGCTGTCATTTCACCACCTGGGTGCTAGAATCGAGAAGGTTGTCGATGCATGTGTTACTTGTGAGATGGTGGGTTGAGTCGAGCCGGGCTAGAGAGTTTTAAAATCTGATGCAGTGAGCTATAGGAAGCCAGTGGAGGGAATGCGGCAATGGGATTGTGTGGGAGAATTTGGGGAGATTGAAAACAATTCCTGCAGATGCATTCTTGACTCAGCTGCAAGGGTTATATGGCATGCAGGGGCAGATCTGCCAGGAACTTTGACCAGAGATGTGCCAACTGCAGTCTGTAAACTGCTGCCGACTCCCCACAAAGAGTAGTTTGTGGTACACCTGGCAAGGTGGTGGTATATCACAATTACTAGGGAGTAATGCCCCAGAGAACTGGATTAAGATAGCACACACTGCTGGGGTTCTTAGGTGCCAAAAGGCTGAACAAAGTTTGGTCTTCATAGGACATCATCCTTCTCAGGCCCTACCATTGTTACACTGCTTACCTGTATGATAATATCCACTCTGAGAATTACAGGCTATTCTAACTGGAGAGGCCTACCTGGCAGCCTAATGTCTGCTGAAATATCTGATCATGAGAAAAGCTGTAATCAAGCAAGATGGTCTATACCCAAAGGGGCACCACCAGTGATTCTGCTCACTGGTGTTACAGAAGCACAACAGGCCATTACCTTTTGTTCAGAGGCTTCTCGACTTCTGCATTCACTGACTGAGGCCTGACCCAAAGCAGTCAGAGAAAGCCAGACCCAAAGAGAGTTGGAATAGGGCCTGGGCAGGTCTTTAGGGAGCCACAAACTGCCTCAATATAGAGGTGATCAACACTCGAGGTGGTCTTGGTGGATTCAGGCTGTGCATGGTCCATGAAGCACCAAAGCCTGATTCAAGACGAGATATTGGGAAAGTGCTGGGAGAGATGAGTTGGCACTGGAGTGTTCAAAAACCTCAAATACCATTCTGATCTGACTTAGAGACTATTTCTCACCATCCCAAAGGACAGAAGTTGCAAGCATAATTTTCAGGCACATTTTCTTCCCCATGAAACACCACACTGAAACTTCTCCTGGCATGATTGTGTGCAGCAGTATAACTTGCTTGAGCACAATGGAAAAGTGGTTCAGCAGAAATTAGGTAAGAATTAGAAACAGAAGTATTTGAGAAGTCACACAGTGACTGGAACAGCCACACTGTATTTGTGCTCAAGCAGTGCATGGATTTCCACTAGGATTATCAACAGTAATGACCACCAGCAGCATTACTTCCGTGCAAGTAATAAGGTCATTAACATAAGCCAACCTCACCATTACCATTTGTTGACTTTTTGCTCCACAGGTAGTCGAATGTAACACCGAGATGTTTGGCATACTCCTCTTCGTACCACACCAAGAGCTCCTGCCCTGGTTTGATGGGTTGACAACAACGATACAGAATCCCTCCTTGATACTGGAATGCCATGAGATTCTTCTCCTCACTGTTACGAGCACAATTCACATACCTAAAAGATAATAAATAAGTGACAAGGACAAAAAAGAGAAAAAAATAGAATGGAATAAATCTTTCAGAGGAAGGGGGAAGACAAGAATTTTCTACCAAATAAAATCGATAACTAGACACAAGACCCAACAGCTGACAGAAATCACCTCATCCAGTTAGCATGTGTCTCTCTCTTGGCATCTATGTATTCCTCACACTGCATGCTCTTGTATATCTGAAAAAAATGTTAGTACATATTGTTTATTTATATTAAAACAAAGAAGACAGCAGAAATGAAAAATGCTTGTTAAATGTCTCTACAAATAGGTGATACGTGAATGATATTTGTAGGATCTGCAGCGGTTTTGGTGGCAGAATCATTGCTCATGATAACTAACTATACTGCAAAAAACTCACCACCCAAGAGTAGACACTGTTCATGGCTTCCTCTCGGTCTACCAGATCTCCCTGGTAGGGTCCAAAGTGCACACCAACTGGAACAGTCTCTCCCTTATTAAACACTCCAAGGCCAGAGTCAGAAATACTAGACTTCAGAATCTCTAGACCGAGTGGAAGGGTTTGTTTGGCTCGGTCAGTGACCCCCATGGGAACAAGAGTATCATGGATAAAGACAGCTGGGCCATGAACCTCACACTCACTGATGAAGAAGGATTTGCAATTCTCGCAGTCTGGAAGGAGATGATACAAAAGTAAGAAACTATGCCAATTTTGCTCAAAATTTAAAATGCAAAATTTTTTGAGATATTTGAGCGTTTTCTCATTTCTTTATTTCTAGGCTTCTAAAACTGTAATTACAAGAGGCAATCACACACCACTGCAACTCTCTAAGTTTCTTGTGATAGATCAACATACGGCCTATACCAGGGGTGAACAATCTTATCTGCAAAGGGCTGGTGTGGGTGCAGGGTTTTCATTCCAGTTAAGCAGGAGCCACAATTCTGGAGCCACCAAGCAGGAGCCACTTCTGATAGACCAATGAAAGCTGAGATCAACTGATTGATCTGAGCTTTCAGTAGTCTATCAGAAGTGGCTTCTGCTTGGATGGAATGAAAACCTGCACCCACGCTGGCCTTTTCTGGATAGAACTGGACACTCCTGGCCTATACAGTACAGTAATGTGCAGAACAAACTGAGATTGCCACAGTTATGATGGTAGAGTCATCCATGTTGTTATGACATCACATTCTTGATGCATGTTAAATGTGATCACGCTATAGCCTACAAACTGGGTGATGGGCAGGACTCTGTGACCAAGGACTAATATGTGAGAAAGCACCCTTAAAGTCTTATGGGGTACTAATGCATCCCTGCTGTCTTACAGAGATAGTCATCATCTTCAGGTTCCTCCTCTTTTATAGGCTTCTTCTGAAGTACTTCATTGTCTTCGTCCACAATGATGACCCGTCTCACAGACGGTGTTCCTACACCTAAAATTTTATAATTGGAATTTAAATCCAGTCACTTCAAGTAAAATTGTGAAACACAAAGCACAAAAATGAGACTACTCATACCGGTGTGATTGATCCCCCCCAAACTTACAGAGGTAGTCGTCATCTTCAGGTTCTTCTTCTTCTTTTACAGTCTTTGTGAATTCTTCATCTGATTCGTCAACAGGGGTGACATTTGTCTCGGATCTTTCTTCATCCCCATCTGAAATTTTGTTTCAATTAAATATTGTCAAGTAAACATAAAAATAGAGAAATTGCATTTCTAAATATGGTCCAGTCAGAAAGTAAGCCCAGTAACCACTGAGCCCCACTCTAATGAACCCTGCGGTCTTACAGAAGTAGCCTTCATCTTCAGGTTCCTCCTTCTTTACAACCTTCTGTTGGTCCATGATGGTGTCACATCCCCCAGAGTTTAATGTCTCTCCAGCAGAAGTTGTACAAGTCTGCACGTCTTCACATAGCTAAGGACCAAAAAACAATAACACTTACTCACCAAAGAGTCTCAAACCACAATCAAAGTATGCACTTGTGTTTTCTTTTATTTTGTATCTATTCTCAGCATGGTAATGTAGGTTTCTGGTTTTTAGTGCACTGTCTCTGTTGTGGGCTCTGATGACTTTAGTACTGTTGGTAAATTGCTAATTAGCTTTCTCAGGTGTGTAGTCAAGAATGGTTTCAGTCCCTCCAAGGTGTGAGTTGTGAGCAGGGCTTACTCTGAGATACTTTCAAACTATCCTTGCTCCAAACTGGACTTCTGTCTGGCTCCACTCTTCCTCTTTTTGCTAAGAACATGCTGTATGAAATTAGTTTTGACCATCAAGATCCTAACCAGCACACTCCATATCAAAGGCCCTTTTCACTGTTACTGTGAGTTTCATACTACTAGATCAGTCGAAACTAAATCATCGGTCCTCATCCTCCTTGACCTCTGAGCAGCCTTTGGCACTGTCAATCACAATACACTCTCCTGTCCATGCTTATGAGTCTTGTGATCAAGTCTGGCGATTTATTTCTTACTTGTAATATATCAGGTGACATGGAGGGGATCAATATCTGCTCCATGCAGACTTTCAAATGGTGTCCTACAAATCTCAATGCTTGACCCTCCTGTATTCTCCCTCTGTATGAGGTCATCCTCAGTAAGACTGTGTATATCCCTGGAGATCCATCCGCATGTCAAGGTCTTGTGATCTCCCTGGACACCGCACGCAACCTTCAAGCAGTTCTGGACAACCAACTATCCTTCTTGCCTTGTACTGCTAACCTGGCTCAGCCATGCAGGGTTCTCCTTTGTAACATAAGGAGGATCTGGCCATTTCTATCCACAGAGGTCACTCAGGTGCTTGTTCTGTTGCCTGTTATCACGGGATTGGACTACTGCAACTTGCCAACTGTGCCAGGTGGTAGAATGAAAATCCCCCTGCCTGTTCGAACAGCTAAGTCACTGCTGCCTTCAAACAAAAACTGAACACCTACCTCTTCACCAAGCACTTAAATGAGCCCTAATTCTAATTCATTATACTGAACTTCAGTCCAACAGCGATTTAGCCTGATAGTATTCTTAGACCCTGAACAATCAAACATCAGAATGAAGAAAAAGTGTGAACTCTGTGACTTTAACCGTGGCATGGTTGTTGGTGCCAGATGTGCTGGTTTGAGTATTTCAAAAACTGCTGATCTCCTGGGATTTTCACACACAACAGTCTCTAGAGTTTATTCAGAATGGTGCGAAACACAAAAAACATCCTGTGTGCAGAGGATCTGCAGGCTAAAACACTTTGTTGTTTAAAGAGATCGGAGGAGAATGACCAGATTGGTCTGAGCTGACAGGAAGTCCATAGTAACTCAAATAAATCACTCTTTACAACCGTGGTGAGCAGAAAAGCATCTCAAAACACACAACACATCAAACCTTGAGGTGGATGATTTTATCCCATGATTGGCTGATTGGATATCTGCATTAATGAGCAGGTGTACAGGTGTTCCTATTAAACTGGATGGTGAGTGTATATTTGATGGAGTCTAAAAAGCATTTCTGTATGTTATGCTGTAAATATTCAAGTCGGTAAAATCTGGTTTGTTGGTCTGAAACTTCTGAAAAGTCTAAACATCATCAGTTATTAATGATTACCAGGATAAACTGCAAGCTAACAAAGAGGCTTAATATTGTTTAATGTGTAATGTGTAGTATACTGTGTTTAGTGGATAATGTGTCCTTTATTTATTATTAGTACATGAAATGCTTATAAATGCCTTATAATTAAAATAGTCTCTTTCGATTATTTAAATGAACAAATACAAAAAAGAAACATATAAGTGAACCAGTTAAATCTGTTCCTCCGTATATACACTGATCAATCTGTTCAAATATTTAGTTCAATGAGTGGAAAAATATTTATTTGTTTACCTGTGAGCCAGCAGGAGCCGGAGTGCGTGCCATTTTTCGGAAACATCTATGTTTGACATCTTCTGATTCCATTATGAGAGGTCTAAAAGTGTTGATATCCGTGATATTGACAAAAAAAGAGTGAACTAAGACACTCGTGAGATTACACAATATTGTGCAAATATCTTAGGCACGTGTAAAGAAATGCTGCAAAGCAAAGACGCCTTTAAAAATGATAGAATTTAACAAAATTTTATACATAAAAAACTTCTATAAACAGAAGTAAACTACGGAGCCCCACACAACATGTGGGTAAAAAAAAATATATATATATATATATATATATATATATATATATATATATATATATATATATATATATATATATATATATATATATATATTGTGGCCATGAATTAAGAATTTGTTCCCATGACTTATTAATTATTAGCATTATTAATTAATTTATTAATTCGTTCCCTTGTTTTAGGAAAATCGTGGCCATGTTTACCAATTCATGCCCGCAATTTCCTAAACCCATCGTCCTTTTAAAACGAGGGAATGAATTAGTAAAACATGCTCACGTTAACGTCTATTAATAAGTCATGGGACTGAATTCTTAATTCGTGTTCATTTAATATTTATTAAAATATTTGCTATTAAGTTTATCTAAACATCTTGGAGAATCTGTCACACTTCTTCTGTTTTTTTTTTTTTGCCTCCAGGTAATCCCTAAGAGCCAGCATTTATTTTTTTTAGTCTAAAAAGTGATCTATTACGTAATACGTTACCTTCTTTACTAACATACAAACATTTGTCGGTAACACAATTTTTTGTTGGAAAAAGAGATGTTTGGATATCTTAAATGTTTTTTTTTTTTTTTTAAATATACCTGAGAATATTGAAGCAAATGGTTGTCACAGCACATATCGTATTTTAGTTTAGTGCTGTTTACTACGGAGCCTCGCACATGACATGCATAAAAAAAAAATATATATATATATATATATATATATATATATATATATATATACATACACACACACACATATATATACACACAGCGTGAACACGAATTAAGAATTTGTTCCCATGACTTATTAACGTTAACGTGAGCATGACTTACTAATTCGTTCCCTCGTTGGATTTACGAAATTGCAGGCATGAATCTTTTTTTATCTGACTCAATAATGCAGAAGTCATAAAAACAAACATCTATGACAAAATTAGTATTAAAAACAATTAGGTTGCCTAAGAGTCTTGCACAGCACTGTGATTAAAAAAGAAACAGGGAGAACCGGAGAACCGTTATTCCACTCAACTATCAGTAAAAGAACACAATAGTGACAGGAATTCCAGCTCTTTTCAACACGTTCAGCAGTTAGATCGGACGCTTTCAGCTCCCAAACAGTTCACTGCCAATGTTTTTTTTCCTCTTTCCAAAAATCAGACAGTGTACGCTATTAGAACCGAAAATGATTTGTCTTCGTCTTTGCCAATCTACTGCTTACTTCAACAAAACGTCATTATGCTTCTCGGAAACTCTATCTAGATCATCGTAAACCCAGCAAGATGTTACGTACTTGCACTTACAAAGATCATAAACATTTCTATATGCGTGTTATTTTGTTAAAGAATTTTAAGACCTAATGATAATTTGGAAAATTTTCAATTCTGAAAATGTTAAGATATTAAGCCTTAAAGTTACAGATGTTTATAAGAAGTTCTCCTGGATGTTTTACAGGACACGTACAGAACGCTAATTAATTACTATTTACACCACGACGCTGCTGAATTCTGGACTCTGATTGGTCAGAAGGTGTTGATTAATCTCTGTAACACCAGCTCTTACAGTAGCGCAGGTTTATATTAACGCGCTCGTTCTAATACGTTACCGTTTCTATAGTAACAGCTCGTTCGCAGGGACGTGTACGCCGGACGCTCCACATAAGAACCTGTGTAATCGTTGCTGTGGTGAAGTTTTCTGTAACGTTTATGGAAGGAGTCTCCAGGGTCAGTGCTTTGTAATAGTCAGAGGTAAAGTTTTATCTTTAAAGTTTATGGACTTCTTCGGGACAGAGGAGTTTACGCTTTTTTGTGGTTTCTCACTAACATGACCGGCTGTGATTTTTTTCGACTTATCGACGTCAAGAGAGAGAGAGGGAGAGAGAGAGAGAGAGAGAGAGAGAGAGAGAGAGAGAGAGAAAGAGAATGACGTGAGGTTGCTGTGACAGGGAATGACTGTTTACTGCTGCGTTAACACAAGTGAGAAAAGGAACTAACTAGTTTCAGAGACATAAACTAGTTTCACATAAAACACTTGGGGACATGCCATTATAAGACACTAATCAACTTTGGAGTGGTTCATTAGGGACTCCTAATGAACTCCTAAAGACCATATGAGGGGGAACCCAAAAATTCCCAGAATTGTTGGGAAAAAAAAAAAACCTAGTGTTGTAAAACTTACAGCATTTCTCTTTTAATTCCCTTCAAAGTACTCTCCTTGTGATGCGATACACTTTTCCCAGCGTTCATCATTGTCTTAATGTCCAATTAAACCTGACACGCTTTTTTTTTTTTTTTTTGGATTTGGAGACGTTGGCGTCTTCCACTGACTGGAACGTTGCTCAGTTTCAGGGTCAATCATGGGTCATCTCTCCGATGTTCTTTCAAGTCCTCACACACGGATTTGTCGTTTTGATCGTTTGTCAGAAGGCGGGAAACGAATTTTTGCAGAGATTCGGTGCATGCCAAGATCTTGCGTTAAAATCCGTCGTTCTGAACTCCAGGAAATGCCAGTGATCTTTTCCAACTCATCAGCAGCACGGCGACAATCGATTAAGACCGCTTCTCGAGTTTTCTCTACGTTTTCCCGTGTTCGAGAGGTTGAAGGACGGCCAAGAATCTTCAATCTTCAAATGTTGCCTGTCTTAGCGCGCCTGTACCTCTTGCAGACTTGCATTTTATTTTTTTTCCTCCATAGAACGTTCTTGAAAAAGCTTGCTGTAGCATAGTCACTGCTTCGGCTGCGGTTTTTTAAATCGAGCGAAAGACAAAATTTCAGACAAATTCTTTGCCACGGAGAACAAAATTCGTCAGATTCATGTGCGCAAATACCACACGCATCCACAAGGTATGACGCTACTCAGGAGATCGCACGCCACGTTTCAAATTCCGGGAATTTTTGGGTCCCCCTCCGTATAAACATCAAGAGTTCAAGTCTGAACTCTTAAATCATTTCTAGAAAAAAGGTTTCCCGTTCCTACGGTGGCGTATTGCTGCCATATACATATTTTTTCCGCTCAATTATGTCGTAATAAGGAGATATTAAGGGAGATATGTCATTAATACGATATGTTGTCCCATAATAATGAGACGATATGTCGTAAAAACATTTTATTTTTCCCGTAAAATCAGGATGTCGTTAAAACGATATATTTTCTCATAATAATGAGATATGTTTTAGTGATATAATCACTAAAACGATGTTTTCCCCCCATATTAACAAGATATCATATCGTAAAAACAACGTATTTCCCACTTTTTTGTTTCATTAATCTACATTAATGAACCGTATAC
The DNA here is from genome assembly GCA_022985145.1 of Pangasius djambal. Lineage (NCBI taxonomy): Eukaryota > Metazoa > Chordata > Actinopteri > Siluriformes > Pangasiidae > Pangasius > Pangasius djambal. The sequence continues at coordinate 24,537,119 of CM040988.1, forward strand.
GGACTGGAACAGACGCTGTTGTGGAACGGTAAATGAATTCAGCTTTTCTTGCCAAGAGCTCATCATGGCACATTTAACCAAAATTTTAAGTTTAATTTTAATTTTATTAGCACTGCGTCTGCATCTTAAACATCTGACACTGTATAGACGAAAGAATCGAACAGACCGAGTGGAAGTGGCATTAATCCCTGTAGATGAACCAGACCGTTATGTAGCTTCCCATAACAGTATCTCGTTATTATGAGAAAATATATCGTTTTAATGACATAATATCTCACTTTTATGGGGAAAATATGTTGTTTTTATGACATAATCTGTCTTTATGACAAGATAACATTGCTTTAATGACCTAATATCTTGTTATTCCTGTATCCATCAGTCTGAAAATACTTTCTAGACAGACTGAAATATTTGAGATCCTGAACGTCGGGATGTTAACTACCTCAGAAAACTCCCAAGTGCAATTTTGGATTTAGTTCCTCAAATTTATATCAGCTTCTTTACCTATTATTGATATTTTAATTCCATTTATGTTTGAGATTTACACAAGAAGTCATCTTGGGCATATTTTAATTTCACAATTACAATTTCACTTACACCACCTGAGGAGGTGTTTATGCTGAAATGCATGTTTGTTTGTTTGTTTATATTTTGATTTACTAAGGATCATTTTAATTAATTAATTCGATCAGCAACTTTTAGTTGGTCATGGTGATGGAGATAGAAAGCTATTTTCCAAATGACTGAATAATGGACTTCTCTAGTTTTGTTTACATGATTGAGTGTTGAGTTTGTTTTGAATGTATAAAAATATTCATTAATAATAATATTAAAAACGCTCAGCAATGTCAGCTAACTAAACAACTCAGCCACCTAACCATTAGCACTTGCTAAAAATCCACTCAAACTGTAGAAAAAAAAAACCTAAATGCAGCTAAAATTACATATTCAGCATTCATTTATATCTAAACAAGGCGTTTCAAGGCTGAATCCCAAATAGCTTCGCATTGGCTATCAAGTGCACTTAATATGGCGGAGATGCCGTTACGTCATACCCTCTGTAGTGCACTTCCACAGGAAGTAGAACTCCGTTTAGGATTCAGCCACCGATTGTTAGCCGAGTAGCAAAGCTAGCGCGGTTCGGTTTAACTCACCTGGATTTTTAAAGCAGAAGTCAAACATGAACTAGTTTCTACATTGAACTCGATCACATCTTATAGATTTTTTGTGACATGCTTTCAAAAATATTTTCATGCAGAAATAAGTACCATTAGCTGTGAGAAAAGCAGCTGGCTAATACACTCTAAAAATGCAGCTCTTCTTCTTTGTGTTGGTTGGCATGGCAACTTTACGACTCATTACCGCCACCTACTGTGCTGGAGGTTTTAATAGCAAAAATAAATATATTAAAGTAAAAAAATCTAAATAAAATAAACCCAAAACCCAATATTCTAACAGTCTGTCTTATTCAATGCGCTAAAAATACTTAAAATACTTTTACTTCTATTGCTATAGAAGCTACGCTGTTACTGTTTGCTTGTATTATTATAGCGTTTGTACTCAACTTCAAATTTTAGATTTTTAATTTTTAATGTATTCAGCTAACATTATTCCTCCTCCCACAGGATACTCATACAGTGTTTTAATTATAGAATACTGTTCTTTCAGGTTTTTAGCATTTACCCACTTATTTTTCATATTCATCTTTAACAGGCGCTTTATCCTGGCTGATCCGATTCAATCCCAGGAATGCTTGACCTGAGGTGTAATATTTTCATTGTTAGTTAATGTTAACTAATATTAACTAATGTAAACTATTGAGCAAGAGCATAAAGGAGTCTTTAAACAAGATAGCGCCCTGAGATGCTGCTTGCTTTTTTGTAGACATCTGAATTTGATATTTAAACTCTTCACATTTCAAGAGTCTCACATGTTCTTTATAGTGGCATCTTTTGATGAGTTTGTGGCTGTAACTCTAACCCTAACTCTAGTTCATTTCTGGAAAAGGAAACTAAAGTAAGTTTTAGAAATTAAAGTGTAATGAAACAAAAATACAACTATGACACAACCAGTTATCATGCAGGTATCTGAAGGATACTGATAAGGTCAAACAGCAGGAATGTTTGGAATAAGGTATAGCGAGGACCCAGTGGAATATTTTCTCAGGCAGCCCAGAGTACATTGGCTTACTACTGCTTTTAACAAGTGTGAAATCTAACAGAGGAGACCCTTATTTCAATCACCAAGGCAAATAAATAATTAATAAAAGTCCAGAACCAGCATAAGGTGGCCACTGCTTCTCAGCTCCTGGAAAGAGGCAACAATCACCACCAGTGCAAGGGCATCTCACAGAGAGAATACCAAGCCCCATCCCAAACAACAAACCAGTATCCAAACTAACCCTGGACTCCAATGAGCTGCTGGAGACAGGCCACAACTGGCATGCTTCAGTGTACAAAGTCATGTATTGTGACTGTGGGTGCCATAATATTGTTAATGTATCCACTGGCACTGGCTTCCGCAGTCCAGATCACTGGGACTCTTTAGGTGTCCCACCAGGTTTACTACTACATTATGGTGGTGGTAGTCACTTCAAATCTGCTAATTCACTGTACTCTAGTATCAGACCCCCCCAGGGTTTGGCAGCCTACTGATGGAAAACCCAGGACCTGCAAGATGCCACTTCATCATGCTCATTATTGAGCCAGGCACTTCCAACCAGACTGCCCCAATATGGAAGAGTTCAATACTCAAGGGAGTATATTTCGACCTAAAATTTCATTACAGGTATTTAAATACAACCACATCAAGTAAAACTCTGAAGCAAAGCACAAAAATGAGGGGGAAGTAGCCGTTTTGGGAAAGACCCTTTCACAATTATGCCTGGTGTGACTGAGATACCAAACCTACAGAGGTAGTCGTCTTCTTCCTTTACATATTTTTTCAGGAGATCTTCATTCTGTTTGTCCACAGGAGTGATGTCTGTCTGAGATTTTGATGTTTCTTCACCTGAAAATTGATTTCAATTTAAATACCATCAAGTAAAATAATGTGAAGTACAAAACATAAAATAGAGATGTGACTTGTGAAAGCTGTCCAGTCACAAATTAAGCCTAACAAGACTAAAAGCTGTGATTAAGTCCACCCACTGGAGTAAGATCTCAAAAAAGAAAATTGTGGGAAAAATTTGTGGACTTCCACAAATCCAGTTTCTCCTTAGAAGCAATTTCCAAACTACTGAAGGCACCAGGAATATCTGTATAAACAATTGTATGCAAATATAAAAAACTTGGTAGCAATAAAAAAAAAAATAATTAAATAAAAAAGAAAAAAAGAAACACACCAACACTGCATCATTCAGGAAGGAGGCACAAATTAACTCAGAGCATACCCAATGCATACTTTAACTCAGGGATGAATGAACTTTGGCCTGAAAGTTTCAGATGAACCCAAGACAACAACAAAGGAACTGAAGAAGTTGGAGGCAAGTGCATCCACCATTAAGTGAGTCCCACATCGTCATTGCCTGAAAGGCTGTCGCATAAAAAAGCCAGACCTTTGGAGGAGTGTATTCTGGTCAGAGGAAACAAAAATGTAACTGTCTGTCCTTAATGATCAGAGCTACGTATACAAGGAAAAAGAGTGAGGCTTTTCATGCCGAAGAACATCATCCCAACTGTGAAACATGGGGGTGGCAGCATCATGTTGTGGGAATGTTCTGCTGGAAACGGGACTGATGCACTTCAGAAAACAGATGGCATGAGGATGAACGATTATCTAGAAATACTGAAGCAATGCCTCAAGACATCAGCCAAAGTTAAAAGTTAAAACTCAGTTGCAGCTGGTTCTTCCAGCAGGACAATGATCCTAAGCAAACCACCAAAGTTGTAACAAAATTGCTTAAAGACAAAGTGAATGTATTGTAGTGATCATTAATTGAAAAACCAAAGCAGGGAAAAACTTTATTTTTTTTATTTTTTTGTTTGTAATGCCATCTTCTCCTCCACTTCTCACTCACAACTTAAATATTGTTCAGTTAGTACTTCCATTTAGCTTTTCTATTTTGCCTCAAACTGTTCCAGAAGCTAGCATATGAAGGGGAAAAAAGGAATCTTCCTTTTAGTACTAAATGTATTCTGATAATTCTTTTTGCCCCATAGAATTATAATTATGTTTAACAGAATTAAATTAAATACAAAATAAATAAAAGCTTAACAGAGCTCATTAGTCCACAATATAGCAGCTAGAGTCCTCTCAAGTCTCTCAAGAGATGGCACACAAAGTTTCCAGAGTAACGGGACGTGCAGAGAAATGGGGTGGTGAAAATCACCTGGATACTTTCTTGTGAGCAGTCATGCTGAGTGATGCATTTGGAGTAAACATCACAGTCATACAGCCATCTTTCCCTACAACTTTCTCATGGAGTTAGTGAGAGATCTGAATGACAAGGAATGCTGGTGCTAATCTAGGGTTCATAGAAACACAGTTATACATTATATGTAGCTAGCATACTATTTCAGCCCTCCTAACCACCAGGAGTGGTGAGAATCACCTGGGTGGTGTATGCCAACAATGCCATGAGGAACAGGACTCACCAGTAAAGTGTATAGAGATGACTACTGCACCCACACCACTGGGAAGGGCAATGGAATCCTGTAGAACCTTGAGAAGGTACTGTAATGCCCATGTAACCGCAGCACAGGCTGCCTGGAGAGGAACACCTCTAAATAATATCCAGGAGGTGGAAATGCTCCTCGTCAAGTGGGACATCACAGTAGACTGTGCGTCTAGCCTACCTAGAGGCTATGATGTCCACCAACCATTGGGCCAGTACTGGATTCAACCACAAGGTCACCTCAGAGTAGTCTAGCCACAAACGCATGCAAAGGAAGCTTACTGCCACAACATATCCCCACACTCTTTTTCCTGAAGTGATTACTAGAAAAAAAAGCAGCTTCTTTCAATCTGTATCTTGCATAGGCAGGTGAGGAAGGGCCTTAAGGGACTGTAGCACAAGGGGTAGATCCCAAGCCAAGCTCTTAGGGAATCATGGTGGATGGAGGCTGTAGTTAGTTTATGAGCCCCAGAAATATGCCATCTAGCATGTGCTATGGTGCACTGTGATAGCTTTCACATATGCTTTTAGGATAAATGGGGACTTGCAGCTCTCTAGCAGTGTCTGAAGAAAAGTTTAATTTGCGCTGGTTGCACTGGCTCTAACCAATGAGGTGCACAACATTCATGAAACAGCTTTTATCCCTGAAGAGTCTCTTGCATTCAGGAGTGTTTCTTGGACTGCAAGTTCCTGAGCTGGCAAATCACAACAAGGGGCCAAACCCATAAGCACAGGGTTCTAAATCACTCTGTCCATATGGGACAGTAGGTCTGCTCAGAGACTAAGCTGCCAAGGTACTCCAACCAAAAGCAAAAGCAGTCGTGGTAACCAAGACAAAGTGTATAGTAAATGGTAAGACCAGTCATGGGGCAGTGTATCTTGTCCCGGAGGACTATCTGACTTTGCAAAGGTGAATCACAATAGTCAATGTGTTGATCTGGCATTAGAGAAGAGTTCACCTGCTCTTCATCAAAACCTTATCCAGATATGGGTTACCATTTCTCGGTGCAGGCACTTCTCCCTGAGTGAATACACTGTCTTGACAGTGTTGTCCCCTGCACCATTTTACAGCTCCAGCAGATGAGTTGCTCTCAATGTGGCTAACCAGAGAAACCAGCTGTCTAAGTACAATAGTACTCTGATGCCGCAGTCCCGTAGTCAGCTAGATGGCAGGGGATGTGGAATAGTCATCCAAAACATGTTGATAAAAAAAATCAGTCAGTTCGGAAGATGAAGAAAGATCAGCAGAAAGTAAAAATAGTTTCTCAGCACAAGTTTGTGGGGAACAGTATGGTGAGTGAGGAGCTCAGAATAAGGGAAGCATTATTACTTTTGAAGCTAACAGAAGCAATGTGGCATTCTACGAAAAATGGCATTCGTAGTGTATAAAAAAATACACTAACTGCAGTAGAAGAGATAAGAGGAGGCTATCCCTAGCTATGGAGGACAAGCTACTCGTAGCTTCAACCAGTTACAAAGTGCTGAGCAGATAAAATAACTCAACATGGAATACATGTGCTCAGATGTGAAAAAAAAATGGCTGTATGATCATCATGTTTATTGCAAATATTGCATCATATGCCACTACTTTTTACTTTGTAATATCTTTACATGATGCAGAAAGTAACTGTACCTGTCTATTATGGTGAATTTTGGTCTATTATGATCTACCATGCCTGCAATCAAAAGGTACAGGTTCTTTATCAGTCTAGAGAATAATTAAGACTACAGCAAGAGGCAGATCTTTTTCCTACAAAGCTGTCTCAGCTATGGAACAGCCTTCCAATGAGTGAAACACAATCTCAGTTAAGTCTGGGTTGTTTATTTAGTCAAAATAAACATATATATTTAGTCAAAATAAGGTTAAATAATAACCTTAAGACTCTTGTATAAAACTGTCCCCACACTCTGAGCTGGGGTATGGCTTTTCTCTTGTATGAATGTGCTGGTGTTTTTGGAGAGTACTCAGCTGTGCAAAACTCTTCCCACACCATGAGCACTGATACGGCTTCTCGCCTGTGTGAATACGCTGATGTGATTGGAGAGTACTCAGGTGAGTAAAACTCTTCCCACACTGTTCGCAGTGACACAGCTTCTCACCTGTATGAACACGCTGGTGTAGTTGGAGATTAACCTGTTGTGTGAAACTCTTCCCGCACTGTGAGCACTGATACGGCTTCTCTCCTGTGTGAATGAGCTGGTGTCTTTGGAGAATGCTGAGCCGTGTAAAACTCTTCCCACACTGTGTGCAGTGACACGGCTTCTCTCCTGTGTGAACACGTTCATGCAGCTGGAGATTAACCTGCTGTGTGAAACTCTTCCCACACTGTGAGCACTGATACGGTTTCTCTCCTGTGTGAATGCGCTGGTGTATTTGGAGAGTACTCAGCCGGGTAAAACTTTTCCCGCACTGTTCACAGCGACACGGCTTCTCTCCTGTGTGAATGCGCTGGTGTAGTCGGAGATTAACCTGTTGTGTAAAACTCTTTCCGCACTCTGAGCACTGATACGGTTTCTCTCCTGTATGAATGCGCTGGTGTCTTTGCAGAGTACTCAGACGAGTAAAACTCTTTCCACACTGTGAGCAGTAGAACGGCTTCTCTCCTGTGTGATTACGCTGATGTAGCTGGAGACTAGTCTGTTGCGTAAAACTCTTCCCACACTCTGAGCACTGATACGGTTTCTCTCCTGTGTGAATGTGCAGGTGTCTTTGGAAACTAGTCTGTTGTGTAAAACTCTTCCCACACTCTGAGCACTGATACGGCTTCTCCCCCTTGTGAATGCGCTCGTGTAGCTGGAGATTAGTCTGTCGGGTAAAACTCTTCCCACACTCTGAGCAGTGATACTGCTTTTCTGTTGTAGGAGTCTGCTGGCGTTGTAATGAGTAACTTATGTGAGTAAAACTCATCCCCCAGTCTGAGCAGTCATGGATTTCTTTCTGCCCATAAGAGGTGTTGGTACAGGGAATACCAGAGGACATTTGCTCACTAATGGAGCTTCTCTTGGATATCAGTTTATCGATTTTAATCCCTCCAGATTTCAGCAATCTCACATATTCTTCAGAGTGGCATCTTCTGATGTGTTTGTAGAGATAAATTTGAGATGTATAAGAAAATGGACACGAAGAGCAGGAGAACACTTGCGATGGTGCACTGTTCATTTCTGGAGGATAAAATTGAAAGAAGCATGAGAAATCATAGTGGAACAGACAAACAAAATATGAAAAGTTTTCTTAGGAACTATGAATAATTTATTATTTTCTCAGAAAGCCCCACCCAAACAGGGTGAAATCTGTCTTTAACAGAAATGAATAATTGACTAAAGTTAATAGATAAATCCGTTCACTGCAAACTGCCATTTGCTCCCATTGTACCCCACCCCATCGACAAGTGTCCTATGAGTGCGCTCTCATGGATCTGGTGGGGCTGCTACCACATTTGGCCAGAGGGCATGAATACAAATTGGTGCTCCTAGACTATGACACCTGCTATCCTCAGGTCGAGCTCCTCTTCAGCTGGGCAGGCATTCCCTTTAAGGCGCAATCCCTGTGATTAGACCATCTCCCTTCATGTGGGTCATTGAGCATATGTGGCAAATAGAACAGCACACAGTGAGGATAGATCCCCTCATACAAGAGCATATGTGGGAGGCCATTAGATGTTTGAATTTGATACCTACCCCGTGGTCTGGGTGGATAAGCTCATAGAACGTCTTTCAAGGTTGAGGAGATATCTTAACTACACTTCACTAAGGGGTACTGGCCAGATTAAGGCAATGTTTAGAAACTCTGGAGCTGGACTACCCACCCACCCAGGAAAATTCTTCTGGGTTTAGTACCTGGGGAATTAGATGGACCCCCTCAAGGCCACTGGAGAAAAGAAACAGGTTTCCCATAAACAAGAACTAAAAAAAAAAGGTACATGCCTTGGTGGTTTGTGCCTAATTTCTTCCCTCTGTATTGTGCTCCTGGTTAGAATTCTGCAAGAAAGGAATATCTGAAGTCCAGTAGCTTATCCTGTCCTCAGAAGGTTAAAAGAAGCTCTGATATCAGACCCAGTGCTCATTGAACCCGACTTCAGATGAACTGATGTGCTGGCCATTGTTTCACAACACAATAAGGGCCCCCAAGGTTTTTTATACATCATAAACTCTTACCCACGGAGGAAAGTTCTGGAGCTGTCACGGGGAGGTTCATGCAATAATGTGGACAGTCGACTATCAACGTTACTATCCCACCAGAAGACCCTTTATCCTCTTTGGTGACTATCTGCCTGCTTATTTAGTCAGGCAAAACCAATCCCCCAAATCAACAGATGGCACTTGGCACTGCAGGTTTTTTTCATCCAGGTTCAGGTACCATTGGGGCTGTGCACAGGAAGGGTACCACTGCTCAAGGAATCCATCACCATGAGTACATCACATGGAACAGATGCTCAATCAACATCTTGAAAGACACCTTGTCTGTGAAGCACTGATTTTGTGAAGGTAAGAAGAACAAAATGGATCTGTAATGCCAGAAGGAGAACTAACTGTACTTATCCATTGAACAGAGCCTGCTGAGGAGAACATCTCTTTGGCCTGACACTGGAAACATAGCCAGGCCAAGCATGATGGAACGATGCACAATTCAGCATGTCCTGAACATCAGTTATAAAACTATATCCTAGAAAATAACTGTGGAGCCACCAGAAGGACATGATGGTTGCAGCTAAGTGCAAGTAACTGTGTCTACTATTTCCAAGATGACGTAAAACAAGAGAATTGCACGAGTTAGCTGGTTCAGCCAGGTGTGTGCCAATGAATCCAACCCAGAGGACTGGGTGGATTTGATGGTAACAGCCAGAGGTGAGTGGACTCAATATGGAGGACTGGTAAACAGATCACCAAGCCAAAACATGGGTACAATTGACACCCCCCTGAAGAAAGTGCCTTCCTCAACAGGACAAATAAGATGAATGGAAGGCCACAAAGCAGGGAAGCACCTATGGGAATAGGTGGCAAACAAAATTAACAAAACCCTACAGATTATAGATCTGGAAGAAATGTGCATATACCGTATATTTTATAGGATAATAACATAGCAAATAACACATTCATGTCTTGCACTAACTGAAAATGAATGTTCACTGACTGGTACAAGAACAGCCTTAACAAGAACGAGCGATGATTTTTGAAATGTTCAGTCTTTTGTCCCTAAACTGCATATGTGGTGTAGTAGTGTTCTTGCTCAGTATGTCAGTCTGCTACTGTATCTTGGTCAAAAACATCTGGTCAAACATTTTGTCCTGATCTCAGGTGTCATGTAATACAAGCCTAATCTTTATTTCTATTAAATTTTTTTAAATAGCTGGTTAGTTTGGAATACTGTGCAGTGAATATCAAATGATCACCATTTGTGGACTTTTTGTTCCATATGTAGTCAAACGTATGGTCGAGATGTTTGGCGTACTCCTTTTCATACCACACCAAGAGCTCCTGCCCTGGTTTGATGGGTTTACAAGAACGGTAGAGAATCCCTCCTTGATACTGGAATGCCACTAGATTGTTCTCTTCACCACTGTGAGAGCAATTCACATACCTGCACACATGAGGGAAAGATACAAGCATGTGTTAAAGAGACAAAAAAGATTATGTGAGGGAGAGAGATTTATTTGTGGCATGGGGAAGACTATGACAACGACTAGACAATGATCCAAGCAGGTAGATTTCAACATGGCATTCCTCACCTCATCCAGTTAGCATGCTTGTCTCTCTTGGCATCTATGTAGTCCTCACACTGTCTGCTCTTGTATATCTGTGGAAAAAAAATGTTAATATACTGTATATGCTTACGATTACATGTATGAGAGGAGCAGGACAGTGGTGAGGTGTGCTGTAGGTCAGACGGAGGAGCTCAAAGTGGAGGTGGGACTGCATCAGGGATCGGCTCTGAGACCCATTTAATTTTCTATAAATGTTGCAATACTCACCACCCAAGAGCAGACACTGTTCATGGCTTCTTCTCGGTCTACCAGATCTCCCTGGTAGGGCCCAAAGTGCACACCAACTGGAACAGTCTCTCCTTTATTAAACACTCCCAAGCCTGCGTCAGGAATATCAGACTTCCGAATCTCTAGCCCAGGAGGAAGGGTTTGTCTGGCTCGGTCAGTGACCCCCATAGGAACAGGGGTATCAGGGATGAAGAAAGCTGGACCGTGAACTTCACACTCACTAATGAAGAAGCATCTGCAGTCCTCACAGTCTGGAAGGAGATGATGCAACAATAAGGTAAGAAAGCCAAGAAACCGTGCCCATATTGATCAAACATCCTTTATTTTTACATATAATTTAGATTTCTAAAACTGTCATTGTTTACCACAATAACAACAGGAGACTCATTCATGTTCTGACATCACAATCTGTGGGTGCGTCCATATACCTGGAATCCCTCTGCAGTATGGTTCTACTTTAACCCTTTAACAGGCAAACAATGAAACACTTTTTCATTACTTCATGTTAATTCTTATGTCAACATTTCATTTAATTTTTCACTTATTAGATTAGCAATTGCAGGACATCTACAGGCCGGTTTAAGGTAGCAGTTGAAGAATATATTGAAAACAATAAACCAGTAATACAGCTTTACTTTTGCAACTATATATTTAATGAATTTTGAATGTAAACTTCAAACTTCAAAACAACAAACAAGCAAAGCAAAACTTTGAATACAGCAGTATAAAACATAATCCATATCCTTAACATAGCTGGACTCTTCATTCTACATATTTTACATTCTGCATGTTACAGAGAAAAACAAAGTACATTATACCACAGTGCTTGTGAATTCTTAAATCAGAAGATGCAGATTAATTTTCTATAACAGCATGGGTCTGACGATAATTCTGGCTGTAAAATAAATGACATATTTATATGTTTCTATTGCAACAGCTCATTCAGAGGGCCTTGTATTGCATGGCAACCTGCATTATTTTTTCTCTCTTGTTGAAGAAGAGGGGGAAAAACAAGAGAAAGTGCTGACAGAATAACTGTTTATAGCTGCTATAACGTAAATGAGAACAGGAATTAACTTGTCTTGCGGATGGTCCATAACATTTATGTAATCATTGGCAAATCGCTGTGGTATAAGTGGAATAACACACTTCCGACTGTTCTGTTATACAAAAATAATCAACTCCAGGGTGGTGATGGTCCAATGTAAACACGCATCGCGGCACGATTTTTTTTGTATAACAGTACGGTCTGTCTTGCGTTATTCCTTAGGTAATAAATCTGAAAAGATAACATGCAACTTTTTTAAAAATGTAGGATAGGTGCTTATTGAATAATCTCATTTTCATTCCAATATACATACAAACATAAATGCTTTTTTTGTTAATTTTGTAAAAACATTTAAACATATTTGAAAACAACTGGCAATTTCAATATTAAATTGTATCAATTATAAAAAAAAACAAACAAAAAAAAAACATACAAATTAGCTCTGTATACAATCCCTTTCAATTCTGATGGAATGCAGCAAAGCAGTTGTTCATGTTGTTCAGGCACAGGAACACAACAGCACTTTGTACACTTCCAGCGTGACATACCTTTGGGACACAATTTGCATCTCCCCCGCTGGTAAGTATACACAGGCCAGTGACCGTAGCCATCATAGCGGACATCGGGTGGAGGTTGAGATGATCTCGGCTTCGGTCTGTTGCTTAGGCTGGTACTGACACTCAGTGGTTGGCCAACTTTTGCGGGCTTGTTGACGGACTTCAGCGTGTTGGCCACAGACAAGCGAAATTTCTTCAGAGGAAGAGGATTTGCATCAAGGAGGGTGCAGTCCCTTTTGTACACTAGCCATGCATTGCATATGCTGAGGTCAAGAATATAGCCAAACAGGGGAAGATACCACCGCTTGGACTTCATTGGCGATTTGTACAGGTTGATAAGCATGTCCGAGAGGTCAGCGCCGCCCGTGGACTTGCTGTAAGCTGATATCACGGCTGGGCAAGGGACATCACACTTGCGCTTGGACTCCTTGTTGAACTTTCTGATGTTTCCCAAAGGCTTCACTCCACATGCATTGCTGAACAACGTGACACACTTGCTGTTGAACCATTTTACTGCAATTATGCCATTTGAAGAGCAGAACGAGTATGCACCACATCCCTCGTTCTTAAGATCACGGTCAGAGGCCAAGTTTGCTCCAGCTTCAAGGAAGCATGATAACAACAGAAATTATTCCAAAAGCATAAGGCTGTTATTCGGATAATAATTTTGAATAATTTTGACAATTCAGAGGAATGTTAACTATGTACTAAGGTATGGAGAACATGTTGCATATTACATGCACAAATAGCATTACCTGTGTGTTTTTCATGGACTACTCCCACACACCTCACTCCAAGATTGTCTTTTAGGGATTTCACCAAGTCATAGCTGGTGAAGAAACTGTCACAGAAGACAACTGTGGACTCAGGTTCCTTGATGGTTTTGAAGAGCGTGGAAACAACGCTGGCCCCAAAAAGGTCAATGTCATCATCTGTGGTCATGTTGAAGAACGTTGTGCTCCCTTGACAGAGAAGGAAATCATGGATGATTCCTGATGAGCTAGCCCGGCAAAACAACTTAAAACCCCACCGGTCAGGTTTGTTCGCAATGTGCTGTCATAGGTTGCCAGCTTGGGTGCCTTTGTATGTCACCATAACTTCATCTACATTTTGTACGTTTGTGGCTGGAATACGCAAACACTGCTCACGTAACATGTCAAAGAGAGGCCTGATCTTGTGGAAGCGGTCAGGGCTGCGGATTGTGTGGGAGTTATCACTGAAATGGAGCCACCTGCGAATAATCTTGAATCTCTTCATATGCATTTTGTCGGCCACAGCGGGAAAACGAGAATCAGCGTGCCAGTAGTCATCGAGAGTAGGGAATGCGAAAACTCCCATAAAAAGAAGCATCGACAGAAACTCTTCCATTTCATGCAAGGTTGTGTTAATGGAGGACCCATTACACTGAGCTGAATAAAGATTTGTCTGTTCCACAATGTGTAACACCATCTGGTCTGTGAAGAACATCTTAAAATACTGATAAGGGGAAAGAATTCTTTCAGGAGTCGGGAAGACAGGTTCAGGAACTTCAAAGGATGATATGTCTTTCTTCTTCCAGACTGTTCGTTCTCCTTTAGAGGCCAAGGGAAGGCAGACAGAGTCATCAGGACTAGGAAGATCAACAGTCACTTTTGAAGGTGTTGAGGTACTTAGTTCCATGTCAGAAGGGACAACTAGAAGAGTATTCCTACAAAATCGTTTTTTTGGATGGCCAGAAGACCTAGGTGGAGAGTTCTCCAAAAAGAATTCTGCTTTCCGCTTCCCTTGTTGTGGGACAAAATCTGGGTCATCATCATCATCTGAGTACCTGATACTGTCTACCTCAGATTCATATGGATCTGCTGGCAGTAAAGAAACTGCAGCTTTGTTCCTTTTGCCATACAATAAGCTCATATCCATTGTACCTGTGAGGAGAGTAAGTTTTACATTAATGCTACATTACAAATTAATACTGAACTTTCTAACTTACAGTATACTGTACTGGATCTATATCTGGAGCTGATAATCAATTAAAATATTTGGGTAAAATGATAGAAAAAGCAAGCGTTCACAACCTAACTACAGCTTTACATAAGCCTAAAAGTATCATTATATACATGTACATATATATATATAATCTCCAAAAAGAGACCAAATGATGGCTTACAAGTAACTTCAAGTTAAGATACCAAACATCGATGAGCAAAAAAAAGGGATGGATCAAAAATATCAAAAATGATAAATCCACATGTAGGGACCACAGTTCTGAGGGTTAATTTGCCTGATGCCTTTATACAAAGTGACTTAAAATTGAGACAACTTTTTGGATATAGTTTTGGCCCCTTTTTAGATAATCAATGTAAAACAACGACTAAATTAAATTTTATGTTTGTGGACTTACTATCTAATCATAGCTCACAGCTGAGCGACAGCTAGCAATGAAGTCCCGATAAATCACATCAGTTTAGCAACTTATCAACCAACTAATCAATACATTTTAATACAACTCATAGCTATATACAGAGGCATGCCTTTGAAATCATACTTTCATAATGTCAAAACAAGGATTGTTTTATTATTACTTACCTTTAACATTTTACCTCAGTAACTTGATTGCTGAGGAGTGGCTCTAGTGATAAACATACGGTCTTTGTACCGGTTTCAAAGTCCCATTTTAAAAACCTTGTGGATATATGACGCAAAAAAAAAACACTCATTGCAATCCCTTGAGATAAAAGGGAAAGTCGAGACGAATTTAAGAACACTACATGTCGGAAATTCCAGCCGTAGATGTGTGTAAGCAATTGTTTGAGCAGCATTATAAACGTCAAGTCAAAAATGACATATTCTCATCCTTAACAGTTCATTGGATGGTTAAATCTTTTAGCTTACCTTTAATAATAAAATTCTATTTAGAAGCCCTGTGCTCTAGGGTTCTATCTTTAAGGGTTCCCCTCAAAAGAATAAACCCAATAAATCCTTTAGGGTACTAGATAGAAGTATTTTCTGTAAGTGTAGACAGAATCTCAGTGATTTAAACCCTAATCTAAAGCATTGGACATATTACATAGGGGGCTTTCTCTCAAACCCTGGTGTATTTGCCTCCTTTTTTAGTTCAACTGGGGAGTTGAGAACACATCTAATACATACTCTGGTGTGAAAGTAACTGTGGTTCTATGAACCATGGATAACCACCACGGCAGAAAGAATCTACTGTAAGAATTTTAACCCTGTAAAACCTGGACAAAGTGCATTGTGACACCCAGGTAACAGCTCCATAGACTTCCTGGGCATGCATTTAAGTAATACTTATGAAGATGAGATGGCTTCTGGAGTAGCATGTCACATTAGTGTCTGTTTTGATAATTTAGCCCCTCACGTTTTTCCTCCATGACAAATGAAGTTGGTCTGATCGAGCTTATCAATAGAGCACCACATACTCCAACCTTTTTTGAAGTACCTGCTAGAAAATAATAAGCAGCTGCTCGAAATCAGAAGGGAGAGATCTCATGCCGGGCTCATGGTGAACCATGGAGTATGAAGGTACACTATAGACATGGCTCCATGAAGACATGGCGTGTGAAGGTTGGAGTGGAAGAACTCGAGTGTCCTGCACAGAGCCCTGACCTCAACCCCACTGAACACCTTTGGGATGAACTGGAACACCGACTGCACCCCAGACCTCCTCGACATCCCAACGTAGGAAGAACAGGTAGTTAGGAAGGAAACGCATATAGTAGATGGTGAGGCCAGTCATTGGTCAGTGTATCCTGTCCCAGCAGGCAAAAACCACAAGTGGTAATGTTTTGATTTGGCATAGGTGAAGAGGTACATGTCTCCACTGCACCTCTGTACAGCCCTGGCAATGGAGTTGCTATCAGAGAAGCTAACTATGGATGGCTCCAGAGATCCACAAAGGGATCAATTCAGCAAGGCATTCACTTGGGCAGCGCACATGACAAGCAAATTCAGGCTGCGGGGTTTGGGTCAGATTTGACTCTGAATCAGGCATATCAGCTCATGGGATGAACTGTACACTGTATCTCTAAGCTCAATGCCAAGGCAGTGAGCACATAAGGGGCAGTGAGCTTCCAGGGGATTCAGATCCACCCGCAAGGGGCTCATTATGTGTTTTTTTTTTTTTACACAAGCTCCTAACCTGAACTACTCGGTGCAAACTGAGCCAAAGGACAGAGCTCGTAGGAACTACAGTATGATTTAGGATACCCAGACTGGAGTGTAATTTCTACGTGCACTTGCCCAAGTTTTGTTTACCTTCTCACATTGCAGTGAATAAGAGTTCAAAGGATCAGGGTTACAGGAAGAAAGGTGCTGGGTGTGTCATCTGGAAGGAGGAAAGAAGATAAGGAGACTTGGTGGTGGAATGAGGAAGTTCAGGATAGTATCCAGTGGAAGAGGTTAGCCAAGAAGAAGTGGGACATGGACAGGACTGAAGAGAATAGACAGGAATACAAGGAGTTACAGTGCAGAGTGAAGAGGGAGATGTCTAAGGCCAAGCAGGAGGCATATGATGAGTTGTACACTAGGTTAGACACTAGAGAAGGACAGAAGGACTTATACAGGTTAGCTAGGCAGAGGGATCGAGATGTGCAGCACGTTAGAGTTATTAAGGATAGAGATGGAAGGGTGCTCACAAGTGAGGAGAGTGTACAGAGGAGATGGAAGGAGTACTTTGAAGAGCTGATGAATAAGGAAAATGAGAGGGAAAAAAGAGTAGAAGAGGTGACCTCAGTGGAACAGAAAGTAGATAAGATTAGAAAGGATGGAAGACTTTGATGAGGATGAAGAGTGGAAAGGCAGTTGGTCCTGACGACATCCCGGTGGAGGTCTGGAAGTGTCTAGGAGAGGCAGCAGTGGAATTTTTAACTAGTTTGTTTAACAGGGTTTTAGAGAGTGAGAAGATGCCTGAGGAATGGAGACGTAGTGTATTAGTGCCGATCTTTAAGAATAAGGGTGACGTGCAGAGTTGCAGCAAC
>CM040988.1:24554404-24565464 GCA_022985145.1 Pangasius djambal
AGGATTAGGAACGAGTACATCAGAGGGACAGCTCATGTTGGACGTTTGGGGGACAAAGTCAGGGAGGCCAGATTAAGATGGTTTGGACATGTTCAGAGGAGGGAGAGTGAGTATATTGGTAGGAGAATGTTGGACATGGAGCTGCCAGGCAGGAGGCGAAGAGGAAGCCAAAGAGGAGGTATATGGAGGTAATAAATGAAGCTAGTGGGTGCAAGTGTTGAGGATGCAGAAGATAGGGATAGGTGGAGAGTGATGATTCGCTGTGGCAACCCCTGAAGGGAAAAGCCGAAAGAAGAAGAAGATGTTCAGCCCTGCCATTGCCACACCCCTAGGCAAATGCTTTTTTGGTTTGTTAAATTATGCATTTAGCAATCAAACCAAAAGTATAAAATTCAATCTGACACACAATTAGAAGTCTTACAGGCTCCACACTGGAATCTAATGCAACTCTTGTTGTCTTACAGAGATAGTTGTCATCTTCAGGTTCTTCCTTTTTTACAGGCTGCTTCAGTAATTCTTTGTCAGGTTCGTCCACAATGATGACCCGTCTCACAAAGCCCGATGTTTCTCCACCTGCAAGTTCATTATTGGAATATAAATACAGTAACCTCAAGTAAACTGTGAAGGACAAAAGGCAAAACTCAAACTTACAGGGGTAGCCGTCTTCTTCAGGTTCTTCTTTTATAGGATTCACAAGTTCTTCATCCTGCTGGTCCACAGGAGTGACGTTTGTCTCAGCTCTTGACGTTTCTCCACCTGAAAATTTAATTTCTCAAAATTTTAATAATGAAATAAGCCTCAGTAGGCTAACATATTTCAACACAAGCATCACCACAGATTCTTACAGAGGTAGTCATCTCCGTCGGGTTCTTCTTTTTTTACAGACGCTCTGTAGACAGGTCTTGATGTTTCTCCACCTGAAATTTAATTAGGATTTAAATGCTATCAAGTAAAAATGTGAAGTATAAAACACACAAAAAAAAGCAGAAGTGATTGTAAATGTGGCCCAGTAACAAAGTTCCCGAGCCCCAAACTGGACTCTAATGAGACCAGTGGTCTTACAGAGATCGTTTTCATCTTCAGGTTCTTCTTTCTTTACAGCATTCTGTTGGTCCACGTTGGTGTCGCGTCCCTCAGAGCTTAACATCTCTCTGTATGAAGTTCTACAAGTCTGCAATTCTTCACATAGCTAATGAATGACAAAAAAGCAATAATACTTCTTCAGCAAGAACGACAGTCTGGTTTGAAGTCTTTAACAGCTTTATGTTCTTTTAGATTCCTCATCACACAAATCTGTACATATTACCAGCTATTAATGATTGCAAAATAGGCAACAAATCACGAATCACATCTCTCATGCATCGTGTGAGAAACCCACGCACTTAAAACCCAAAAAGTAATGGATATAAGCTTGTCATAAGAACTTATAATGCACATACACACACATAATACATAATATACATCACTATTGTTTACCTGTAAGCCAGCAGGAGCAGGAGTGTGTCCCAGCTGCAGGAAAGAGCTGTGTTTGACCTCTTCTGTTTCCATTATAAGAGATCTATAATATCATATCTGTGATTTAGGGTGGAAAAAAGAGGCACAAATAATGATCAGCTTTAAGCCCAGACACTTCACTTCACCCAAGAAAAGTTTGTTTTGGATTATTATAACCAAATGAATGTTGGTCTTTTCCTATCTATGACTTAAAATAGTTTTAATGTTCATTAGAAGGTAAATTGTGCATTGCCTTTTTTAAATATAACATCTTAAATAAGTATGAAGACAAGAAGGCACTATAAATTTGCACTGATACAAAGTAAACACTTCCATATTCATGTTCAGCTAACATGCTTGGGTTTAACTCACCCTGATTTTTAAAGCAGAGCTCAAACATTAACTAGTTCTTCTTCTTCTTCTTCTTCTTCCCGTTATTTTTGTGGTTGGCATGGCAACTTTATGGCGCATTACCGCCACCTACTGTGCTGGAGTGTGTAGGATGTGTGTGTGTGTGTGTGTGTGTACTATCCTTAATTTTGATTAAAAATATTCTAAAAAATCACTAACAAATGAGCAAATGTAGTAATTACAAAAATATTAACCTACACTACATTCTAGCATTCTGTCATTTCCTATATGAGATTAAAAAACAAAATACTTGAAAGAAAGAAACCTTGTTTACAAGTTTACAAAATCTCTCTCTCTCTCTCTCTGTCTCTCTCTCTCTCTCTCTGTCTCTCTGTTTCTCTATCTATCTGGCTCTCTCTCTCTTTCTCTCTGAGACAAAGAGGGTTAAAGGTCCAACACTGGCAGCTTGGTGACCTTCTGATCACTAACCCAGAGCCTTAACCACTGAGCACCACTTCCAGAACCTCCAGAATTTCCAGAACCTCCAGTACGCTGTGCTGACGTATTTACCTGTGCGTTAATGTATAAAAATATTGTTTATTAACATGTTGTTGTTTTTTTTAACTGTAGCCTCCATATTTATGACCATGGGCAGGAAAGCAAAGGTGGGATGGTTCATAGATAGTGCATAAATACCTACATGCCACATTGTTTTATTTATCTTTATATACTTAAATCATTAACAGATTAACATTTAACAGCGCAACAGTTAACACTCGGCGCCAGGGGAAGCAGATCTCAGACAACGCAATACAATACAAGCAACAGGAAAAGCAAAACAAATAAACAACAATGGGATTACATTAAACCACCCAACGTAGCACAAACATCCCAGTTTTTTTAGCGGTCTTGTTCTATAGGGTGGATACATCTTTACTATATTGTTTCTGAAAATAAGGGCTTAATTTGGAAGACTTTGCACCCATGAATAAAGTATTTTATCACTTGCATAATTAAATTACACAAAAATGTTCATGTTTGCTTTCTTTTACAAAGGGAATGAAGCCAAACAAAACATTCCCAAAGTAGAGTTTAAAGTCTCTGTCAACAAAATTCACAATGAAACCAGAGCTGCCAAAGTCTCTCGTGTTTGATCGCAATCCCGAAAAAAAAAAAAAAAAAAAAAAATGGAAGGAAGTCTCTGGGTGTGAGTCACAAAATGTGCAGTTTGTAATTTTTAACTGGATAAAAACCATGTACAAGCTTCATTCAGCAGAAATTTGTTGGGTAGACTTTTTCAAACAGATGTTCTGTACAGATTTGTTCCACTTTGTGACTACATTTTGTGGGAAGTAGAATTGAAGTCCCTTTGGAATAAAACTCAAACATTTGTATTATTACTTTCTTTTTAACATATTTTTCCAGTTGATGTTTCTGTCTACATTCCGCAATCGCTATTGACCGCTGTTTACGAGACACATGGTTCAATTGCTGAGTCATATTGGGGCGATATTCAGCCGAAAGTTTGTCCTTGTTGGGCCTCTTAGTTCCAGTGAAGGGAAACTGTAATGCTACAGCATACAAGACTTTCTATACGATATATACATATGTAATTTATTTGTCCTATAGCACAAGCCGTAACTTACATATACTGTACTTTATAGGTTTGTTAGTATTTTCAAATGTTAGCATTCAGCAATAAATAAGTCAGACGATTAAGATTGATGATTATTACAAATTAGTGTAATATGAATATCAGTTCATTTCCAGAAATGATTAAATATCTTTTCATAATAAAAAAAAAGTACAAAAACAATGCATCATTCACATATCATCCGATCCGTATCACTGAGGAACTGCGGCTGAATTGTTTAGAGTTTCGCTGAATATGTGCATGCATGTTCTCCGTCATTGTGTGTGTTCGGCTCTTTTACTGTCTTCGTTGTCCTCTGCAGGTAGATGTGTGTGTACGCACCTCTTGCGAAGAAGATCAGAGCAATAAGGCAGAAATATGAGCCATAGATAATAAACTGTAAAACAAATAACAACAAATTCAGAGAATTATTATTATTACAGTTATCACAGCTTCGCGTCAACCGAAATACACATCTGAGGAGGCTTCTTCTCCACTTCACATGCTTTGTGACCCAACATGATTGGGCTATCCAGCATGCATGGTTGCATAAAGATAACTCATGAGCAAATATTAGTTAACTGCTATCTAGACAGCTTCATATAGGCTAAAGAACACTACATTACAGTGTTTAAGACTACTTAAGTACTCATTATCAGTATATATCAAGTATCTGATAAGAACTATGGGAAGAATCCATCAATTTTGTGAGCCAGTTTCAGTCTTCAGATAAGTCTTCATGGTTTTCAAGTATGGTAATGGCTCTCCTTCTCAGATGGCCCCACATCTGTCCACTTCTCCCTTGGTGTCCACTACTGCCCATTTAGTGTCTCTTTCTCTCTCTCTCTCCACCCTTTGGTCTGGAGCTGGAACCATCTACAAAGGTTGATGTCCTCCAGGAGTAGCATGCTTGGGATGCTGTGTTTTTTTTCTCTTTCAGTCAGGTAAGACAGCAGTGTTTCTGCGCTTGTGATCAGGTAGGCTGGTTAGAAGCAAGAGTTTGAAGGAGAGTTTTGTTTTTATTTGCATCTTCAAAATTAGGTCAGTTCCTAGGATGGTTCCTTTGAAGTACAGATGCAACTCCAAACACATACTGAGATACTTGTAAACACATAATTACCACAAGGAGCAAAGTTCATCTTCTTGACATTGGGCACAGTTTGAGGTTAATTCTAGGTCAAGGTTATGGATCCCATCACCTCTGTGTCCATTAGGGCATTGGTTATCCATGGCTCCAGAGGCTGATGCTACCTAGTCCACCATTTCCTGATCCACCCATAGCGTGTACAGCTCAGAAACCTACTGCATAATTGCAGCCAGGGAACCTTCTCCTTATTTCCCTCAGTTAGATAGAATCATTAGCATTCAGCTCTTTTTTTCTTGTATTTGAATTATTTAATGTATTTAATGTACCACACCTGTGTTATGATATCCAGGCCGAGTCCCCTGCTGTCCACAACGATGGCTGTGAGGATCGTCTGCAGAACAAGTGCAATGAAGGTGTTGACTCCAAAGACGAGTGCATAGCGCTCTACAGACAAACCAGCAGCAATCTGGAACCTGACACACACACACACACACACACACACACACACAATTACTGAAATACACCAATAAGTTCAGGAATTAAACCAAAGAACCCATTTAATAATTGAGAGTTTTATAGTAATATTAGCATAATTTTTTTGGGGTGTGTAGTTGTGGCACAAGTTCAGTGTTCTTCAAGAGGTTTACGAATATTTATTTAAAAAAATAATAATCTACCCCTTCTTACATGGCGATGGTAATGAGCAGCATATAGAGACTCTTAAAGACGATGTAGCCACCATAACAGATCCAGATGTTGGAAGTGAAGACCATGACATACAGCGCTGCACTACTGAGGGCGGAGAGAGAGCCGAGAGCCAGTTCACCCCAGCGAGACCAATTAACATGGCTAAACCCAACACCGTATGCTGAAGCTGCACCTAAACACAACATAAATATATTTATTGTGATGTAAATTAATTATGTAAATTATCTTTCAGAGCAGAAGTTAACAGAATAGTCAGTCTGTAATTTAGTTTCTACTGCAACTTAAACAAAACTTGAGCAGGTACTCATTGTCCAACAGAGCTCCATGACCATGTTCCTGGTCCTGTACACGGGAGAACAGGATACTGATGCTCACCGAACAGGTTGGAAACAGCCTCTACTCCTCCGTTGTACAGTGTGTCGTTCTTGCTCGGCTCCACGGTTTCCCACAGCGCTTGAACATAGTTCACGGTCTGATTGTAGCCACAGGTCGCCATTGCCCACCACACGGACCAGATCAGCATTTCATTGGAGGAGAAACAATGTCGGAAATCCAACCAGAGTTGTAAGATAGTTTCACTACAACCTACCAGAGAAGTGGGTGATTAATGTGAACAGCTATGGTTAACAAGTGCCTTGACTCTGTACTTGTCTCACCTGTTTTCTCTACGTCTGCTTCAGATTTTTCTGGAATCTCCTCCTGAGCTACCTGTGAGCTCTGCTGCGTATCCTCCATAGTTTCTTCAATGCGATTGTTACAGTCTGTTTCGAGTTTTCCTGTTTCTACTGTCTTTCCTTCCTCACTGCAGTCTTCCACCTGCTTCAAATCTCCTCCTTTCTCACCCCTTTTACTCTGGTGGAAGAACAAGCTGGTGCTGGGCATTGGGAGGAGGACTGCAGCAATGAAGGAAATGGAGATGAGCACTAATGTGAACACCAGTATGTAGTAGTATGACATTAATTTGAGCGAAAGCAGGATTTGTCCGGCGACAGAACCGACAGTGTAGCCGATGAGCTGAGCGGAGCGACAGAAGGACGTGGCTTTTAGGTAAAACTGCAAATCCACCACACTGTAAATGTAGGAGAAATATGCCACCTCACAGGCCGTCACCACGCTGTAGGAGAACTGCATTGCTTGCATCGCCCCCACGCTCTGTAACCATAGCAACATTGCTGTGGTTAAGAAAAGAGCGCAGCATTGGATCACGATCACGGGTTTGTAGCGCAGCCAGTCTGTGAGCAGGAACACAGGAAGTAGCATGGCCAGGTATGAGTACGTCCACACTGGGAAAATTTGATTGGTCACCTGAGTGAGAGGAATTAAAGGGGTTCAGGATTAAATTAATAACCAAATTAATAAAAAAAATTGAAATTAAAAGAAATGACCTAATAGTCCCCCTCCCCACCGCAACCATCACAGCAATTCAAACCAAGTCACTATGAACAAATCACATTTTACAGTTTAACACCATCTGATCAACACCCCTGTTTTGAGTTTCTTCTTCATTAAGTGTTGGGTTGGCTTAGAAATGTGAAATTTTGTGAAAGTATGTTCCCCACAATGTACTATGCATCCATAAGCCAAACTTCCTCACTGGCATTTCCAAATGTGTGTACTCTATCCCTGATCCCAGTGTCAGTACCCAGCCCTGATCCTTGTCAGTTCTACCCATCCCTGGACCTGGCCCTTGTCCCTGGTGTTTGTCCATGGCCCTGATCCTTGTCCACCATGTCAATCCCTGATTCATTTCTTCCATATTAGTCCTTCTCTGCCCTCTGATCCCTATCAATCTGAGGCCTTGACCCTTGTACCCAGTGTTTGTTGCTGGCCATGATCCTTGTTGCCTGTGTCAGTACATGGTCCTGCTCTCTGTCCACTGTCTCAGTCCCTGGTGCTGATTCTTTTCCTCCATATGAGTCAGCCACTGCCCTTTGATCCTTGTCTGCTCTATCAGTCCCTGGCCTTGACCCTTGTCCCCCATGGTGGTCCCTGGCCCTGATCCTCATTGCAAATGTCAGTCTGTGGTCCTGATCCTTCTCTCCAATGTCAGCACCTGGCCCTAATCATTGTCCCCTGTGTTGGCTCCTGGCCCCTGATTCTTTTCCTCTATATCAGTGTGTGGCTCTCATCCATGTCTGCTGTATTGATTCATAGCCCTGACCTTGTCCCTAGCCCTAACCTAGTCCTGACCATCAGTGATCCTGTGGTTCCTGCCTTAATGGACTTATTTCATTGATGACAACCTTTCTCTGGAACCTTATTTTCTTATGCACAAGAGATGCTATACCAGCTCCCATGCTCAAAAGTATCTATATAAATAAAATGTTTCATAACTACACAATTACTCTATAATCTCTGTATTCCTTATATAAACATTTTCAGCAAATGTACATGATTAAAAGCAGTCTACAATAAATTTTTTTATTTCTTTTAACCTCTGGACCAAAGTGTTTTTCTTACAGTAATGAATTCCTATAACTTTCTCTTAACATATCTAAATTATCAGTTGTTTAAAACTAAAAAAAAAACTGCACAAAGTTCAGAAGGTGCTGAATAACTTCAGCTAAATAAAAGTCAATCCAAAATTATTAATATTAGAATTATTAATAGTGTTAGCATTAATGGGTCTCTTTTATTTATCTTTTAATAAAATTGTGTGTAAATGTTTGCGTAAGCCAAACCGTACTAAATATTTCTGCCGGATTTACAAAAGTTTCAGAAATGCTGATTTTCTTTGTACTCGTGTGCATATGTTGATGAATGCCAATCACTCGTACATCACTAGGAGAGTGCACGGCACAGCTGATATGCATCTGGTGACGGTAACAAAACTCCAAAAACACCGACGCTCACAGAGATAAAATGACGAGTAAATGGCAAAACAGGACTTTCTCAGAGGTAGAATTTTGACCCACGTCTATGCCAATAAAAACATATTATATTTAACAGTGTAACACCCTTTGAAAAGGTCAAAATCTGGGGCTGAATTACACAAATGGTGACTTAGATGTGAAATAAGACGTGAAAAGAAAATGTTTTGACAATAAAAACGGAGAGAAAAAAAATCTATATCTACTGAACCCAGGTGATCGTGGACACCAAGAACATCACACAAGGAAACTGCTATTTTTTCTCAGCGACTGTCGAACAAAAAATTCTTGCACACCATTGCACCGTCCCTGATGCTGTGTTGGAAAAGCAGTAGGGTGTCAAAGGACATCGAGGTTGACACACAGGACACTGGGGAGTTAACTGTACGTACATACAGTATATCGCAACTTGAGACATACCAGATCGGTCACTTATCGGCAACTTAGTGCTGGCTCTGATGAAGTGTTGCACAGCGTTAACAGAAGATGCCATGGAAACAGACACAACTTACACACCACCTGATCCACTGTAGCCTGTTAAACAGCTGCATTCTTAATTAAATGACTAGTTTTATTTGTCTGAATTTATGGATTTATGTTGGCTTGGCTAACTTTTTTATTTTTGCGTGTGCGTGTAACTGAAATACACAAGCTATTTAAACTTGACGCCATAATCCGTATATAAAAGTGCAGTAACTCATAGCAAATTACATGATTTGAAGCCGAACAATCAAACATTTTTTTGTGAAAATGCTCATATGAACAATTTACGAATAAATCTGTTTGCATCCAGCTTGATAAATGCAGCCCAATGTTAACAATGTTGCTTGTGATGTACCTGCTCGATGGTGAGGTTTTTATCAGGTCCGGTCATGTAGCTGATGAGAAACGGTTCTATCGGTTTCACCGAGCTGAAAAATCCATAAAAACACAACAACATAGTGGGAAAACACCAACCTGCCCTCCATCTCCTAAAAACATCCATTGTACACAGACTTTCTCAGTGTTCCTTTGTTCTAAGAGCAGTTGGTATGTATCGTCATCATTGTGTGTGTGTGTGTGACGGTATGTGTGTGTGTGTGTGTGTGTGTGTGTGTGTGTGTGTGTGTGTCTTTGAGCATGCATACTTCTACAAACCGTCAGTGGTTCAAAGGTCTGCACAGATTACACACACACACACACACACACACACACACACACACACACACACAATTAATCTTCAGTCCTCCTCAGATAAACAGAAGCACAGTTTAATAATTAATACATACTACCTAATATATAAATTAGTGTGATTCTATAACTACTCCTTAATCAATAGTACTTCAGTGTTTAAGCTTAAAGTGAATTAGTTTATAAAACACTCAGTGGACCCTCGGCTTGGATGGAAGAACCCTCTAAGGACACACAGTTTGGATGGTACCACCCTGAGTTTGGGTGAAAGAACCCTTGATGAAAAAAGCTTCACAGGAAGAACCATGATTTGGGCTCAGACAATCCTTAGCCAAGGTGGAAGAACCTTCAGACTGGGTGAAAGAACCCTCATCTTGGGTGAAAGAACCCTCATCTTAGGTGAAAGAATCCTCATCTTGGGTGAAAGAACCCTCATCTTGGGTGAAAGACCTCTCATCTGCCCAGTTTGACCAGAAAGCCCCTTAGTTTGGCGCATGGACCTTTAGCATGGGTGTAAAAACCCTTGGTTTGTGCAGAAGGACCCTCAGGTTAGGCACCGAGTTCTCTGAGGACCGTAAGCTTCACACAAAGAACGTTGATTATAATGGGAGTTAGGAGTTGGGAGTTAGGAGTTACTACCATGGAAGAACCTTCACACTGAGTAAAAGAACCCTCATTTTGGGGAGAAGAACGACAGTTTGGCCAGAAGGTCCCTCCATTTGGGCAAATGGAACCAGAGAAAAACCCTCGTTATGCTTGGGTAGAAATCTATAAATAAACCATATAAATAAACTAAACATCATAATGAACCCTTAACACATTCTAAAGTTGCTAATCCTTTACATTTGTGTAAATGGAGGCATCAGGATACGTTTAGTAATAGTCACATAGATTAAATATTATCATTAATATTAATAATATAATAAAATATATACAATCACGATATTTCAGTTTCTAACCAACATGAAAAGGCACTTCGAAGTTTGCAACATATATATGGTTTAAGTGTCTAACTTGTAGTTTGTTGTTCAGGGCAACTTTTAATTTGTATTTTTGTCTGGCTTCATCCTTGTGATTATAGCAACACTGATACACTACAAGGAATAAAACTGTCAAAATAAAAGTACACTAAGCCACAAGCAGCTCTTCGGTCATGACTAAAAAAATACATTATGTATAATTTTTTTTTTTAATGACATTGTTTTGAAAATATACGTTTACTTGGTATGTGGATATTGAGGGCAAAAAAATTAAATGTCTGCACTAGCAATTTTAAAACCAAGTCACTTTTAAAATGAGAAAAAATTAAAATGTGAAGTGTTTGTGGTGAATCTTAAAATTTTATGTTCAGCTTATGCATCTTTTCACAATACTGAATTTAACCTACTGGTTTAGACAAAAATGTATTGTTAATTGAAATGCATACATTAAAATTATGTTTTTTTCCCCTGTTGATTAGCTGCCATGGCTTAGGCATTACACTACTCTCACAGCCAATTAACATGACAAGTAGTTAAACGAATGTCTATTTCAAACGCCTCTCAGAATAACCACCAAACCATGAGCGCAGTGATTAATGCAGTTAATGATGACGCACGGCTGGAACACTATTAATGACTAGTTGAGTAGGAGGAGACTCCAGAGACAATTAGGACGAAAGACACAATAAAAGGCCACTGTTGCTACCTGTCTAACTATGGGTGTGTGCACTTTGGGAACAATGGCAAATACAAGGATAAGGTTAGCA
>CM040988.1:24598668-24611117 GCA_022985145.1 Pangasius djambal
ACTCTCACAATCTGGAGAGCTGAAAACTGGAAAGCTGATTTTTTTTTTCTTTTTCTAATCTTCAGCTGTTCATCTTCAGGTGAGTTTGTGCCCATGACAGCCTCAGATTCCTGTTCTTGGCTGAGAGGAGAGGAACCTGATGTTGTCTTCTGCTGTTGTAGCTCATCCACCTCAAGGTTCGGCGTGTTGTGCATGCTGAGATGCTTTTCTGCTCACCATGGTTGTAAAGAGTGATTATATGAGTTACTATCTATATGTTTCCTGGCAGCTCAGACCAGTCTGGACATTTTCCTCTGATCTCTCTCATCAACAAGGTGTTTCCACCCACAGAACTGTCACTCACGCTATGTTTTTTGTTTTTTGCACCATTCTGTATAAACTCTAGAGACTGTTGTGTGTGAAAATCCATGCAGGAGATCAGCAGTTTCTGAAAAACTCAAACCAGCCCCTCTGGCACCAGCATCCATGCCACGGTTAAAGTCACAGAGATCACACTTTCTCTTCATTCTGATGTTTGCAGTGAACATTAACTGAAGCTCTTGACCTGCATCTGCATGAGTTTAAGCATTATACTGCTGCCACATGATTGGCTGATTGGATAACTACATAAACAAACAGGTGTACAGGTGTTCCTAATAAAGTGGACAGTGAGTATAGTTTTGTATAGTTTTATGTTCAAATAAAAAATTTAAACATGAAAAAATTAGTTCTTAAAAAAAAAGAGCTAATGAGCTACAGCATCACCTTTTTCTCTTACTAATGAAAAATTACTAAAATCATCAGCACATTTTGTCAGAAGCGGAGTTTAGGGCCAGAGTTTATTGCGCTATTCTGCCCCCTAGTGGAATAACAGAGAATAGCGCATTAAATTCAGTTACAGTCCACAGGACGATTTTAATTAAGAACACGTATGTTTGACACACCTGCCCTGACTATCTAGTACCTGGATATGTGTTTGTAGGGTGGTAGTGTCTCACTGTGCGGTACCTCATGCCATTGTTTCGCTGTTTCTCTCCCAGATGGCGTCGGCTAACGAGCCTCACTACGGACACAGAGACTCTGTTGATCAGAACTTCGATTACATGTTCAAGATCCTGATCATCGGGAACAGCAGCGTGGGAAAGACCAGCTTCCTGTTCCGCTACGCTGACGAATCGTTCACACCGGCGTTCGTCAGCACGGTCGGCATCGACTTCAAAGTCAAAACCATCTACAGGAACGACAAGAGGATCAAACTGCAGATTTGGGTAGGACTAGCACAAGAATGACTTACTCCAACGAGGGACCTCAGAACAGGAGCAGGAACTGGTAGACGTCAGGACTGGAGCAGGAACTGGTAGACCTCAGGAAAAGAGCAGGAACTGGTAGACCTCAGGATTGGAGCAGGAACTGGTAGACCTCAGGATTGGAGCAGGAACTGGTAGACCTCAGGATTGGAGCAGGAACTTGTAGACCTCAGGACAGGAGCAGGAACTGGTAGACCTCAGGAACACAGGAGCAGGAACTGGTAGACCTCAGGAAAAGAGCAGGAACTGGTAGCCCTCAGGATTGGAGCAGGAACTGGTAGACCTCAGAATTGGAGCAGGAACTTGTAGACCTCGGGGACACAGAAGCAGGAACTGGTAGACCTCAGGACAGGAGCAGGAACTGGTAGACCTCAGGAAAAGAGCAGGAACTGGTAGCCCTCAGGATTGGAGTACGAATTTGTAGACATCAGGAACACAGGAGCAGGAACCATAAGAGCTCAGGACACAGTGCTCTGTGGACTAGACTACATTTTTGTATTATCTCTGAAACTAGCTGTGTGTGTGTGTGTGTGTGTGTGTGTGTGTGTGTGTGTGTGCGCGTGTGTGCGCGTGTGTGTAGGACACGGCTGGTCAGGAGCGATACAGAACGATCACTACAGCGTATTACAGAGGAGCGATGGGTTTCATCTTGATGTACGACATCACTAATGAGGAGTCATTCAGCGCTGTTCAGGACTGGTACACGCACACACACACACACACACACACACACACACACACACACACACACACACACACTCTGTCTCTGAAATGTGTCCCTCTCGGGGAAGATAATTCCCGAATTCCATTTGTTGCTTTTAAGTTAAACTGCTCTCAGTGCCAGCAGCCTGGTTATTAATATCCTTTTCTCTCTCTCTCTCTCTCTCTCTCTCTCTCTCTCTGTGTGTGTGTGTGTGTGTGTGTGTGTGTGTGTGTGTGTGTCTAAATGTGTGTGTGTTTAGGTCCACTCAGATTAAGACCTACTCATGGGAAAACGCTCAGGTGCTGTTAGTGGGAAATAAGTGCGATCTGGAGGAGGAGAGAGTCGTCACTGAGGAACGAGGGAGAGAACTGTCACAGCAACTCGGTCGGTTATACACACAAACACACACACACACACACACACACACACACACACAAACTATCACTGGTGAGTTATGAAACATTTAGTAAACGCCTCTGTCTTGAAGATGTCAGACAACGTACAGCTTTACCTCTGACTGTTACAAATTAATCAACACCTTCTGACCAATCACAATCCAGAATTCTACAGCAATGAGTACAGTTCCCTTCAAAAGTATTGGAACAGCAAGGCCAGTTCTGTTGTTTTCGCTATACGCTGAAGACATTTGGGTTTGAGATCAAAAGATGAATATGAGACGACAGATCAGACGTTCAGCTTTCATTTCCTGACATTTACATCTAGACGCGTTAAACAACTTAGAACATGGGACCTTTTGTTTGAACCCACCCATTTGTACAGGTGATCAAAAATATTGGAACATGTGACTGACCGGTGTTTCTTATTACCCAGGTGTGTCCTGTTATATTGATTGTTTAAACAATTAATAGCTATTAATATCTACTCTTGGTTTGATTCCTGGGTTTCACCTGTGAAGGAAAACTGCGTTTGTTGTTAAAAAGGATAAACCAACATGAAGACCAGGGAGCTGTATACGGGAGAGAAGCAAGCCATTTTGGAGCTGAGAAAAGAGGGAAAATCATTAAGAATCAGTGAATAAGCATTGGGCAATACAGCAATTTGGAACATCCTGAAAAAGAAAGAAACCATCAAACAGGTCAACCAAGGAAAACAACCAACAACCTCCAAGATGAACCTCTACCAAAGTGAAGGAAAGGCCAAAGTGTGGAGAAAGAAAGGATCTGCTCATGACCCAAAACATACGAGCTCATTGGTCAAGCATGGTGGAGGTAGTGCCATGGCTTGGGCTTGCATGGCTGCTTCTGGAACAGACTCACTAATCTTTATTGATGATGGAACTCATGAAGGTAGCAGCAGAATGAATTCAGAAACCTACAGAAACATTCTGTCTGCCAATTTACAGAGAAATACATCCAATCTTCATCATGCAGCAAGACAACGACCCAAAACACACTGCAACACAATAAAGCACTTCATCAGGGGAAAAAGTGGAAGGTTTTAGACTGGACAAGTCCATCAGCAGACCTTCACCCAACTGAACATCATTTCACCTCCTGAAGAGGAGACTGAAGGGAGAAACCCCCCAAAACTAAGAACTACTGAAAGAAGCTGCGCTACAAACCTGGAAAAGCGTCACAAAAGAAGAATGCAACAGTTTGGTGACATCAGTGGATCACCAGCTTTATTGCAAGCAAATATTAAGTGTTATTTACTTTCATTTCCTTTAAGACTATCTGTTCTTTTGCTTACCTAAAAATTGGGGAGGTCTGATACCAAAGGTGCCATGTTCGGAAGCTGTTTAACACATTTAGATGTAAATATCAGGAAATGAAAGCTGAAATTCTGATCTGTCGTCTCATATTCATCTTTTTAGCTCAAACCCAAATGTCTTCAGTGTAGAGCAAAAAAATAGCGCTGGCCTTGCTGTTCCAATACTTTCGGAGGGGACTGTATGTGATAGCTAGTGTGATAACTCTGAAGATCTAAACTAGATATGCATGCTAATGGGTAACTGATGGGTAGCGAGAGATATTAGGTGTGTACAGCCTACTGAAAATTTACAAAGAAATATTTTAAGGGATAATTCATGCCTGTCAAAATTCTTGTGTGAAAGCAATAAAACTCTTTAAGTACTCAGTAAGTACTTCTTTACTTCAGACCTCTGGCCTCAGCCAATCAGAGATGGGGAAGAAGCAAGGCACTTGGCATAAGGATGGGCCTCAAATACAAGACATGCATCTACAACACAAAGAAGTACGGTTGGGGTTTTAATACTACCTATGCTCTGACCTTTGACCCTCTGTGTGTGTGTGTGTGTGTGTGTGTGTGTGTGTGTTTCAGGTTTGGGGTTTTTGGAGGCCAGTGCGAAGGTGAACGTGAACGTGAAGCAGACGTTCGAGTGTTTAGTGGATCTAATCTGCGAGAGAATGAAGGAGAGTCCAGACACACTGACAAACAGCGGCGTTCCTCAGGGGGCGGATCTGAACAAACAACCACAACGCTCACACAAAGACTGTGCATGCTGAATACACACACACACACACACACACACACACACACATATACAAGCTCATAAACAAATGAAGTGGAAGTGTTTTGAGAATATTCCCAAATAATGCTAGCAAACATTTAAAAAATGTCACCACACAAAAAACTAGCTAACATTTAATGAGATTGCTGAATATAATAATAATAATAACTTTAGAAACGATAAACTAATGTTACAGAACATCTCAAAATAAAACTAGCTAATGTTAGAGAATATCCCAATACAATGCTAGGTAACTAACCTCATAGCTTTGCTGAGGGATTTTACAATATTTTCAAAACAGGATGTCGAAAGAAAAGGTTTATAAAACCAGACCCATGACTGAAACAGATCTGTATTAATGTCTATTTATTTATTTGTTTGTTTAGTAGCAATGACTGCAGTGAAAATCAGTCTAATATTTTCATTTGTTTGTATTAAACTGTGTAAACAAATCTAAAATATATTTATGTACAGATGTATAAATATAAAACCAAAATGTAAGTAAAGACTGATTCTGCTGTAATGTGATTTGTGTTTTATCTTTTCTCTTTAGGAATAAATATGTTTAACTAATATACATTTTTTTAAATATTTCTCACACTAACTTGTTTAAGTTAAGAGAGAGAGAGAGAGAGAGAGAGAGAGAGAGAGAGAGAGATGTAAATATTCGCAAATAAATAATATAAAAAATATAATTATAATATATAAAATAAATACGACTATATTTTTGTTTATATATTTATAATGTCCGTTTCTGTTAATTATTGTCAATTTTTTTTATTAAAAATGTGTTATCCAAATAAATAAATAAATAAATAAATAAATAAATAAATGTAAATGTAATATATCAAATACCAGTTTTGTGGGTCATTATCTTTCGTTTCATTTTAATTCATGAATTAATTATTTAACAAATAATTAAACGAATAATAATAATTAAGTCATTTATTCATTAACTGAAGCAACAATAACAACAGCAACGATTATTATTATTATTATTATTATTATTATTATTACTAGTAGTAGTATTTCAGGACAGTGTTATTAAAATATTAATAAAAACAGAGTTTCTTTAGTCATATCCTAATGTGTTTAATCAGGCTTTTCAAAATCTCAGTTTATGAATAAAATATTTATAATAATAATAATAATAATAATAATAATAATAAAAGAGTAAACTATTTTAAACATGTCTTTGGGACTGAATGTGCAGAATAAATTTAGGGGCAAAAAAAAACCTTAAACTGTAAACATTTCTCCACAGTTTACAAAATACGTATTTTAAAAAAAAAATAATTGTAGTGTTGTTGTTTTGTTGATTTTTTTTTTTTTTTTTTTTTTAGAAAATTGAAAATATGTGAATATAATATTTATATTAGTGGTCAGAAGTTTTAATGAGAAGCGGTATTAGGCAGTGAAGAGTGTGTGAAGTTCCCGGATGTAAGGCCTGCAGAGAGGCTGCAGTGCCGCGGCTCGCCGCCAGGTGTCGCCAAATCTCCACTACAGCGCTGTGAATTCCGCATTAAAACCGCACCGGAGAAAACATCATTTCTTCATGTGTTGTTGAGTTTTTTATGCGGACGGGCAGCAGCAGCGACGGAGCTCGAGTTTAAACACCGCCTGCGTTTTTATTTCACAGCAATTATACAATGCACGAGACAAATCGCGTTTATTTGCGCATTAATGGAGGTGTGTCAGAGATCACGTGACCTTCAAAGGCCGTCGCTATAAATCGGCTTATAGTGCGCACGCAGTTACACGCGCACACACACACACACACACACAGCGGGGATCAAGATCTGGACTAACATGACAGGTAGGACACACACACACACACACACTATGCAGCTTCATGCATTTCTGTAGTGTGTTTAATGTTGAGTGTCGCGCGCTCTGAAAAGCTGTGTGTGTTTTAGTTTATCATATTAAAACACGTCTATAAGATAATAAACTGTGTGAGCTGTCACAATGACGAATGCACAAAAATCTACACTAATGTCTGAAGGAAAACTGTGTGTGTGTGTGTGTGTGCGCGCGCGCGATTGATGGAGGGATGAAAAAAAATTAAAGCTGCAGTATGTAACTTTTTTGTAGCAAATTAAATCAATGACAGAAGTAGCATTTTGAACTGTGTGCACACACACACACACACACACACACACACACACACACACACACACACACACACCAGTGCCAGTGCTATCAGGAACATGATTATGTACAACTCCGTTGTTCTGATACGACTGATGTTTTCGAAACAACATAACAAGTTGTTTCTTTGCAAAGGCTCTGTTTACGCTTGGTAGCTTTAATCGTCTTGTATATTAGGATGTGCATTGATGGGGAAAGGTCACGTGTGAAATCATGACGTGTGAAGATTCAAGATTTTTGAATCTTTTTGTCACATTTATATACATAGTTATATACAGTATACAACTCGCAGTGAAATGGCCTCTATAGACTGTGCATTTAAATACTACATTAAAAATAAGAAATAATAAGATCATAGACATAAGAAATCCATTATGTTACGTGTACAAAATACGCGAGTATGTTACGTGTAGTGACGATACAAAGTGCATTGTGCGGCGTGTCAACGGCGTACAGAGTGGATCAACAGCTCGAATAATTAATTAACTATCAAAGTGATCAAGTGCTTTAATTCCCGGTGCATTAACCCGACATTATAAAGTTTGTTGTGTTTGTGTTCTATACAATATTATCGTCCTTACATTGCGATATTACATTGCCACGATATCCAGTCGATTTTATTACATAACCAGATTCGCCAACCGCTACACGATTCGTACGAGTTACTCAAAAATACACCAAAAGAACGGTTTTAATCTCCTCAATAAAAAGAGCGACGATGCAATCGACATGTGAATCTGGAGCGATCTGCGCAAGTGGTTTCGAAGTCTCTAATATAAACAGACACTTCCTGCAAGCCCCGCCCCCTTTCACGTCTCGTCTCATGAGCTCTCGCTTTCTGTCACCGTAAATGGAGAATATTAAAATATAAAAATCAAATTCAAGTTTTATTTGTCACATGCATAACCATACACAGTGCGACTTGCAGTGAAATGTTTTATACAACTGTTCCGACATAAAATAAGAAAATGTATATATATGTATATAAACGAAGGGATAAAACAGTGTATGAGAATATACACCGATCAGGCATAACGTTAAAACCACCTGCCTAATATTGTGTAGATCCCCATTGTGGCACCAAACCAGCTCTGACCTGTCGAGGCCTGGACTCCACAAGACCTCTGAAGGTGTGTGTGGTATCTGGCACCAAGACGTTAACAGCAGATCCTTTAAGTTCTGTAAGTTGTGAGGTGAGGCCTCCATGGATCGGACCTGATGGCCAGCACACTCCACAGATGCTCGATTGGATTGAGATCTGGGGAATTTTGGAGGCCAAGTCAACACCTTGAACTCTGTCATGTTCCTCGAATTATTCCTGAACAGTTTTTACAGTGTGGCAGGGCGCATTATCCTGCTGAAAGAGGTCACTTCCATTAGGGAATACCGTTGCCACGAAGGGGTGTACATCATCTGCAGTAATGTTTAGGTAGGTGGTATGTGTCAAAATAGCATCCACATGAATGCCAGGACCCAAAGTTTCCCAGCAGAACTTTGCCCAGAGCATCACACTGCCTCCGCCAGCTTGTGTTCTTTCCATAGTGCATCCTGGTGCCATCTCTTCCCCAGGCAAACGATGCTCACGCACCCGACCGTAAAAGAAAATGTGATTTATCGGACCAGGCCACCTTCTTCCATTGCCCCGTGGTCCAGTTCTGATGCTCACCTGTCCATTGTAGGAGCTTTCGGTGGTGGACAGGGTCAGCATGGACGCTCTGCGCGATTCAGTGCGCTGCACTGTGTGTTCTGACTCTTTTCTATCAGAGCCTGCATTCACTTTTTCAGCAGTTTGTGCTACAGTAGCTCTTCTGTGGGATCGGACCAGATGGGCTAGTGTTCGCTCCCCAAGTGCATCAGTGAGCCTTGGGTGCCCATGA
Source organism: Pangasius djambal (assembly GCA_022985145.1). NCBI lineage: Eukaryota > Metazoa > Chordata > Actinopteri > Siluriformes > Pangasiidae > Pangasius > Pangasius djambal. The sequence continues at coordinate 24,607,177 of CM040988.1, forward strand.
CCCTGCCGCTGGTTCACCGGTTGTCCTTCCTTGGACCACTTTTGGTAGGTACTAGCCATTTTTCCTGCCTTCAACACATCAGCTTTGAGAACTGACTGTTCACTTGCTGCCTAATATATCCCACCTCTTGACAGGTGCCACTGTAACAAGATAATCAAACTTATTCACTTCACCTCTCAGTGGTTTTAATGTTATGCCTGATCTGTGTGTGTGTGTGTGTGTGTGTGTGTTTGTGTGTATATATATATATATATGGATATATGGAAAGATGCAACAACAATTAACACAACAACAAAATAATAAATAAATAAATAACAACAGAGGGGGAGAATTAGTGGAAAATAAAAATCAATCAATTAATTGTAAAAAAAAAAATCAATTAAAAAAAATCAATTAATGTGACATAAAATCTATTTTTTTTTTTTTTTACTTGCTAACATTAGACATGTGGATATTTAACATCGGTTACTATGCTTCTTTTTTTTTCACCTTTCACCTTCTGCACAATTCAACTATCTGAACTGTGACTGTTGGAGAAAGAAATAGCCAGTAACAGTAGTGTTATGTGTGTGTGTGTGTGTGTGTGTGTGTGTGTGTGTGTGTGTGTGTGTACAGATCAGGCATTTGTCACACTCGCTACAAATGACAGCTATGCTAAAGGAGCGATGGTGCTCGGTGTGTGTTTGAGGAACCACGAAACATCTCGTAATCTTGCCGTACTGATCGGAGATGACGTTTCGCAGCCCTGCAGGTACACACACACACACACACACACACACACACACACACACACACACACACACACACCAGGTTCTCATTTAGCAAACTGGATCAGAAACAATTTATTCATAAATAGTTCACAGGAACTTTGACACAAGAAATGTGTTCATGAATATGCAGTTATTTTGGGGAAAAAAGTTCATATCCCATGCTGGATGAGTTTCCATTGAAACTTCCAGAAATTTCCATAAAAGGAGAATCGCTAACGATAATCGCTAAGATCATCTTCAAATCTTATAATTGTAGCGCGATTTTATACACGGATTACACTGTCAAGTTTAAATCACTTATTTAGTTCAATTACACATCAATTTAATAGACATTTTACAAACCTCAGTTTTATGTTTATATATATTGTTCACTCAGTATTAGAGTTTGTATTAATGAGCTGAAAGAAAGCGATTTCAAAACAAATCCATAAATTAACAAAAATAAGACTAGAAGTTTAAATAGGACCAAAGTAATGGCACCCTATAAAAGGAGAAGGAGCTAGGGTGTGTTTTTGGTGCTGATTCGCTGCAGTGGCTGAGCTGCATTACTGGAAGATTGAGCACATACCGCGCTTAGGAGGCGCTCTTTCACCTTTTAGTTGCCATTTTGTCTTTTTCAGCTCTCTGTGAGCTTTGCCTTTTATGGAGTTCTGTGGGCGTGGCTAAATGTAAATCAGCGATGCTGTGAACACACTAAGAAATGTACAGATGATTGACATTAATCAACATAAACATGTGAATATGAAAAAAATGAAAAAGCATATTTGAATCTTGTGGGAATTATTTTGTTCAGTTTGGCCACAAGAACATTTACATGCAACTTTACTAAAAGATTGAAGAATGAGGCTCGTTATTATGATCGTGATTGGTCAGAAAGTGTTGATTAGTTTTCTAGAACAGCAGCTCTGACAGTAGTGCAGCTGCAAATCACAGGTTTATATTAATGCGCTCGCTCTGATACGTTATAATTTCTATACGGATTAAAAACGTGCATGATCATTGATATGGTGATGTTTTCTGTAAGGAGATGTTTATGTAACAATTACGGAAGGAGTCTCCAGTGTCAGCGCTTTGTAACAGTCAGAGGTAAAGCCGTAACTGTAAGTTTTCTGACGGCTTCTTTGCGGTTTCTTGGTAACAGCAACGTCAAGCTGCGTTTGTTTTGTCTTATTAACTGCAAGAGCGAGAAAAAAGAGACGCCGGTGAGGGAACGACGGTTTATAGCTGCTATAACGTAAGCGACAACAGGAACTAACTTGTTTTGCAGATGTTCCACAACATTAAATTTAACTATAAACAGATATAAATTATGACAGATTATTCTTTAATAAAGAAAAAATTGTAATCGTTAGCAAATTGCTGTGCTCTTATAGGAAGATAGTCAGCTTTGGGTGTGTGTGTGTGTGTGTGTGTGTGTGTGTGTGTGTGTGTGTTTTGCAGGTCAGTCCTCAGTCAGATCTTTGACGAGGTGTGTGAGGTGAGTGTGCTGGACAGTGGAGATGCGGCTCGCTTGGCGATGATGAAGAGACCCGAGCTCGGCGTCACCTTCACTAAACTGCACTGCTGGAGCCTCACTCACTATTCAAAGTGTGTGTTCATGGACGCAGATACACTGGTGAGATGATAATAATAATAATAAAACATATAAAGGATAAAACACTCCATATCATGCTGTTTCAGGAAACTAATCAACCACATGTTGGTGTAATGAAGTGGAGTTAATCTTACCACCCTGAATCGTAACTGAATTAACGCTAATGTGTGTGTTTTTAATGGTTAAGGTTCTGTGTAACATTGACGAGCTGTTCGAGCGTGAGGAGCTCTCGGCCGCGCCCGACCCCGGCTGGCCCGACTGCTTTAACACCGGAGTGTTTGTGTTTCAGCCATCGAAGGAAACGTACAGCAGGTTACTGAACGCCTGCAAGGAACACGGCAGCTTCGACGGTGAGAGATACGTTAGCATGGTTAGCGATCAGAAAGACGATGGGGTTTTATTTTATCTACAGAATTTTGTTATGATACATTAATGTCAAAAATAAAAACCTGTGTGTTAGTGGTGTAACTCACTGTATCTGTATCTGTTAATGCTCCAAATATCTGTATCTTCGGATTTAAAGCAGAAGTGGGCGTGGCCTAGACAGGAAGGACTTTTTTCTTTCATTTGGTTTTCTAATGAATTTAGTTGGTTCTGTTTCCAAAAATATAAACAAACCAGTAGCCTGAGTTAAACCACGCAACCTCGACCAGGCGGTGACTAAGGATGAGTGAATGAATGTTCACATTAATGTTTGTGTTAATGTTGAATTAATGTTCGTGTAATATTTGCGTTCATGTTCACGTAAACGTTTGCGTTAATGTTTGTGTTAATGTTCATGTTAATGTTTGCGTTCACGTTAATGTTTGCGCTAATGTTCATGTTAATATTCGCATTAACGTTGAATTAATGTTCATGTGATATTTGCGTTAATGTTCACATTAATGTTAGTGTAATGTTGACGTTAACGTTCATGTCAACGTTCGCGTTAACATTCACGTCAATATTTGAGTTAATGTTGAATTAATGTTCGTGTAATATTTGCATTAATGTTCACATTAATGTTTTCTTTAATGTTCATGTTAAAATTCGCATTAATGTGAAATTATTGTTCATGTTAATGTTTGCGTAACATTATTTGCATTAATGTTGAATTAATGTTTGTGCTAATATGTGCGTTAATGAGCACGTTAATGTTTGCTGTGACGTCAATATTAGCGTGCATATTTGCAGTAATGTTCAGGTTAATATTCGCATTAATGTTGAATTAATGTTTTTGTTAATGTTCATGTCAATGTACATGTTAATGACTGCTTTAATATTTGCAATAATAATCGCGTTAATGATCGTGTCAATGTTTGCGTTAATGTTGACATTTATGATCTAGTTAACGTTTATGTTAATGTTTGTGCTGATCGCGTTAATGATTGCTTTAACGTTTGAGTTAATTTTTGCATTAATGTTTGAGCTAATGTGGTGAGACAGACAGGGCAGTGAGGTGAGACAGACAGAGCTGTGAGGTGAGACAGAGCGGTGAGGTGAGACAGACGGGGCAGTGAGGTGAGACAGACAGGGCAGTGAGGTGAGACAGACGGGGCAGTGAGGTGAGACAGACAGGGCAGTGAGGTGAGACAGAC
>CM040988.1:24645808-24663308 GCA_022985145.1 Pangasius djambal
TTCAGCTACAAGAGCATTAGTGAGGTCAGGCGCTGATGTTGGGATGTCGAGGAGGTCTGGGGTTCAGTCGGTGTTCCAGTTCATCCCAAAGGTGTTCAGTGGGGTTGAGGTCAGGGCTCTGTGCAGGACACTCGAGTTCTTCCACTCCAACCTTCACACACCATGTCTTCATGGAGCTCGCTTTGTGCACAGGAGCATCGTCATGCTGGAGCAGGTTTAAGCCTCTTAGTTCCAGTGAAGGGAAACTGCAACGCTACAGCACACAGAGACGATCTATACAATAGTGTGCTTCCAACCACATATGGGTGTGATGGTCAGGTGTCCGGAAACCTTTGGCCGTATAGTGTATGTATTAGAAGTTTTGTGTGTATCTGCTTCTGTAAACGAATATATCATTGAATGTCATGGTTATTATTAGGTTTAAAGCATTAAGGAACTATAATTATAGAAAATCTATGAAGCCAGTAGCCTGTTTGCAGTGCATGTTCTCTATGTTAGGCTTGTGTGTGAATTTGGCAATACTACTTTTAAACCTGTAGTGCTACCCCTGGTTCTCCTGTTTGTTTTTAGCGTGACCTCGTTGAGTTTCACATGAGCTTTAAATAAGCCTGAGCCTGAATTTTCTAAGGGCTACACTTGGTCACAAAGCACAGTTTAAAACAAATTAGAAGGGAAAAATTGGATAAATTGAGCGAAGGGGCAGTGGATCGTTCAGTAGCAGGTGTGTTTGTGTTCGACGACGATGAACGAGTGTGTACCTGCAGGAAGTTGCTTCTCCTGAGCTCAGTCATGGTGATCCTGCCTGTCCATGAGCGATTCACTGTGTAAAATATCCTCTGGATCACCTACACACACACACACACACACACACACACACACATAAAATCTTGTCAATTTCTAAACACTGGAAATCATTCCAATTGGTCATTTTTATACACTATAACGCTTTTCCACAACTCTTATTGATGCAAGTCCTGAATAAACAGTTCGTAGTGTGGTTGTGGTGGACAATTTGGAGATGGAGGGTTAATTGAGTTCATCCCTATTTATCAATTAGAGTTATATGTGCTCTGTGTGTGCGCTAATTTGCCGATAAGTGGTGCTGAAGTGACGACAGATGAATGCTAACATTTCAGACCACCTTCTGCTTTCTGGTAGTTTTGTGCTTGAGGGAACGTTGGAACAGGAAGCGACCAAATATGGGCATGTGTGTTAGGGGGCAGTGGCCTCACTGTTTCCGTGATGTCACACTTGACTATAATTACTAGCCCTTCCAACACACACACACACACACACACACACACACACAGAGAGAGCGAGAGGCGAGTCCCAGCTGTCCACAGACAGACAGACAAACACGAAGCGGTTCTTGTCCGAGTTTAACAAACTCGGATCAGATTTAAAAATAATCACACACTTTCTAGGGACCGTGGCCATGATTCAGCTACAGAATGAGAAGACAAGCACGGGCCTGTAAAGACAGCATGGCTGCCTCAGTGATGAGCGATTCTGATGCTTAATGTGACTGAGTGAAAGTGACGTACGGTGGTGATGTAGCGGGAATGGAATTCAGGAGCGTCTTTTAAAAATGTCAGACCCGGATGAGTGTCCACGACGTCCTGAAAGGAAAAAAAACCCTAGCATGATTAGACAATAATGAACAAGAAATGAATACAAAGATCTGATTTACACATACACACACACACACACACACACACACAGACCTGTAAGAGGGGGATGAAGTCTTCCTGTTCCAGGTACGTGCAGCCCGGCTTGGCCAGCAAGTAAACAAACTTGGACGCATCATCATAGCAGCTGTGTAACAACCTGCAGAGAGGGAAAGGGAATGTGTGAGTGTGTGTGTGAGTGTGTGTGTGTTTATGATATTAGGTGTTAGGGGTTAGGGCTAGATATTTTACCAGTAGTTCTAGATGTCTTGAACATGTCTAATCTACTTCTGCTCACAGCTTTCTGCATTTATATCTCACTTTCTGCTGCTATGGATGGATGGTTCCACACAGACACACTCTAAAGTCTGCACCTCCCCAAAACCGTTCATGTCTACGTCTAACCCGCATTTCAGTATTTATTCTCGCTTGGATACTACAGATTTGTACCTAAGAGCTGCTGCTGTAATCATTAAGACTGTCCTGTGCTTATCCCAGGACTCTTTTTTTTTTTTACAATCTGATCACAAGGTTTTCTCCTCATGTCGTCTCGGGGTTTTTTTTCCCAGTGATAAGGAAAAACTCTAAAGAGATCTAGATCTACATGTGGATTTCTGCAGTTTTGTTTGTGACAATTCCACAAAATGTTATATAATCACTACATTTCTCTACAATCATATATTTGTAAGGATGCCTCCTTAGCATCAGACGGATTCAGATCTAAACTGCTAACGAATTTATACGTTAACAGATGCATCAGCGAGAATGAGGCTGCTATGTACACTTTGTATTTATCATGGCAGTTTGTATTGTGACAGCTAGCTATCAGCATTCAGCTAGTTTGTACGGACAGAGTTATCGTGCTAGTAAACATTTGAGAGATCAGGAATAATGCTGTTGGTAGTTAGCATCAGCTAATGTTTTCCAAAAATAATAATTCTTCGTTCTTTGGGGAAAGGGTAACCAGTGGATGCAACGTAAAAGGTACCTGTAGGATGAGAGAAATCTACTGTCTGTTGTTGTGATGAGATTAATTTAATGACTTGATGTACCATCTAGCGGCTGTTTCTGCCTTTTCCTTGAAGATACACATTACCACAGCTCCCTTTAATCTCATCATTTTCTATTTACTATTCACCTTGTTGTGCAAAATCAGCAGAAGTGACCAAAGGAGGTATTCCTGAGGTTCCTAGTTGTTGTTCTTTCAGCTGCTCCTGTTAGGGGTCGCCACAGTGGAACCTTCCACTGTCCTCATATCGATTTTACTCTCCCACAAGCCTCCACACTTATCTGGTCTTAGGACAGCCTGTGCAGCCCCAATGACTGGGGTTGGTGCCCACTGTGGGGCTCAAACCCACGATCCTGGGATCAAGAGTCCCATGCGCTATCAACTGAGCTAGCTGGGCATCAATCTGCTTATGTAGTCATGCGTCATGCCTCAGGTATAATCCTGACTTCACGCAGGAATACGGACAATTCTGGACACCTTCGCTGAGTGTCAGCATCGAGGCTGTCATTATAGATATGAATAAATACGCACTTCCTGGCCACACTGAAATCTGATTGGTCCGCAGACACTCAGAGTGTGTTTTTGGGTGTCTTTGTTGTTTATTTTTTTGGACCCTATTTAAAAAGTCAAAACGTAATATTCAAATCCGTTTCTTGTCTTCAGTGTTGTCTTGTTGCAATATACGTCCAATTTGATAACAGAGGCGGTCATAGTGCCAACAAACTCGATGAACACCGTATCCGACTTGGTGACAGCTACCTCTCGGATGTCTTTCACCATGTGGATGCGCTAAGAGCCACTGAACATAGTGCGCATGTTCTACCTTGTGAGATGCGTGACACATACACATTTGGTAACTGTAGGTCAAAAGTCCAAGGAAATCTAGATCAGATTTCTAAAAAGTCTCAGGAAGGTCACCTGAAGGAGCGCCAAATACACATTTGGTACCACTGTGTCAAAACAGATGAACATTTCAGCAGTATAAGGACATTTTGGCCAAAACCAATGGAACCTTAAGATCTTAGAGCCGTACAACATCAAAGTTTGGTGACTTCTGATCAAAAGGTCAAGGAGATGTGAGAGTAACCCCAGTTTTGTACAATTTGGTGAACATTCTGGCGATACTAGTATAAGTCAGGTCAGGTCAGGTCAGGTCAGGTCAGGTCATAGAGCCACCAACCTTAGTGGACTTGTTCATCCAAGTGAGAACATATGAATTTGGTTAAGGAGATAAGATAATAGCACAATGCATAATTTGGTCATAGATGAAACTGTTGTGCAGGAAAGTCTGAATCTTTTGGTCACCAAACTTTGCATGCTCTTTTGTATCTTAGGCATGCATGGCATGTTATGAGGTTAACCATAAATTTGGACATTTTTGTCGTAACTTATTCAACTAAAATTTGTGAAAGTCCAGTTACATAAAATCCCTCATTTACAAAGGTCCAGAGAAGCGACTAAAATGACTGAATGGCCACAACAGTTAGCTTTTAATGCTTGACGGTTGCTTTACGGCTATAAATATATGGTCCATGTGCAAAGTCTCTGAACAATGGACAGTTTTTTAATTCAGTTTATCAGCTCTTTATTCAGATTAAGTTCTCAGTTCAGTCTGTAGAATTATTTTGCTGGGTCAAGTTGATGTTGATGTTCACAGAGTTTTGATACTGATGTTTGGAACACCATGTCTGCTCAAAAGTTTTTATAAAACTGCCAAAACTGTACTTGAAGTTTCTAAATTTTTAAATGATTAAACTTTTGACACAGAGTTATATATTTGGATATGTTATGCATTAAGAAGTCCATCCACTTTGCCTTTTGATTGTTGATTTAGATTAGGGTTTTAGGATTTACTCACTTTCGCCATGTGGCGATAAATGAATGGACAGAGACGAAGCCAGTCCTCTCTCCTCCTGCACAGTTAAACATTGGGGCCTTCCAATACAGCGGACACCCGCATGCCTGTGTCAAATTACAAATATTCTGTTATTATGGATCTAGTAATATTTTCACATACAACCTCTGAATAATGTTGCGAATCAGGGAAAAAAGTTAGGCGATAATCTTTCTCTAATTTCTGGTCACCTTGGCGATCTTGCCCATCTCGTAGATGTCGGCCTTTTCCTCCTGCAGCTTGGCGAAGGCTGCCTCGGCTTTCGCTATGGCCTCGTCGATATTACCGGTGAGGTTTGGGAGACCCGTGGGAAAATAAAATCGTGGAATGTTAATGGAGGGAGGAGGTGGGGCAGGTGGGGGAGGAGAGGGGGAACGAGGGATGGGAGGAGGAGGAGAGACGGGTTTCTTCTCCGGCTGGATCTAGAAAGAGAGATGTAGAGAAAGAGGAAATGGTTTACATGAGGTTTCAGTTTGATTAGTTACTTTGTTTGATTATTTGTTTCACATCATAATTTCATAATTAGCATATTTTACGTTATTGATTAAGCTTGAAAGTCATGAAATCAAACTCTGTCTTTTGTCTTGCTGTTATATAATTATTAGATAAATCATTAATTTGATAAATAATAACTGGAAGCTTCATAAATATATGCATATCAGGAAATGACAAACATCTAAAAACATCTACAAAACAAATATTTTTTGATATATAAACTGTTTGACATTTCCTGGTAAAAATTTTAAAAATAATAATAATAATAATAATTCCTGCACTTGTGGGAATGTAACAAATGTGCATCCAATCAGAAACTTTGCAAGGATTCATAAAAATGAGACATGAATGAGACTAAAACTAGTTTTTTTGTTAGAGTGGACTACATGACGACAAAGACAACTTCAAACCTGAGTGCATAAATAGTAATAGAAATGACTTAGAAAATAAAGAGGAAAATATAGATATTATAATAAAATTCACTGAACAGGAAGATGTTTTAAACCTTAAGCAATTTTCAAAGTTGTTTAGAATTGTCTTAAAAGCTATTAGTTGTTGTGGGAAGACAAATGACACCTCCCTCCCCGACTTTCTATTTTAAAAAGCAAAACACATCAGCATTCAATGTGGCGCGCTGTAAATCATCGTCATCGCAATGTTAAAATGATAAATGATGATGAAACCGTTTCTCACCTACTAAAGACATGCATTACTCTACTTAATAAACATCATAACCGAGCAATGCATGGTGTTTCCTCACTGCATCGCACTCACACACTGATCACACACTGACAGGGAAAACTCAGTGGAGGTTTAGATCCCATTGAGATTTTATATCACATTTGAGGTAGATTTTTAGAAAAGAAAAATAAACAAGAAATTGCAATATTCTCGGGTTGGTCATGATGGAAGTAAGAGATGGGTTAAATGGGACATCACTAACATAACATTTGGGTTTTATTTTATCAGGAATAATATTATTCCTTCTTGGTCTTCTGAGCTCTAAATGTGATTAATATCATCTCTATCAGAAATGCACATTTAGAGCACAATGGGAGTCTCAGCTGTTCTAGAACAGTGTAATGCAATGTAACACTACAATACAATGTAACACTGTATTACAGTGTAACAGTGTAATGCAATGTAACACTACAATACAATGCAACACTGTATTACAGCATAACAGTGTAACGCAATGTAACTCTGTAATAATGTAACAGCATAATGTAATGTAACACAGTCTAACAGTAATAGTATAGTAGAATGTAACAGTAGAATTCCATGTAGCAGTGTAACGCAATGTAACTCTAACACAATGTAAAAGTGTAACAGAGTGTAACGCTGTAATGCAATGTTACAATTTAACACAATGTAAAACTGTAATGTAATGTAACACTAACACAACCGGAATAGTGTAATGCAAAGTAACAAAGTAAATGCAATATAACACCATAATAGTGTAACAGTATAATGCAATATAACTGTGTCACACAACATAAGAATATAATTCGCTGTCACTGTGTAATGGTGTAACAGTGCAATGCAATGTAAAACTGTAGTAGTGTAACAGTAGAATTCAATGTAGTATTGTAACGCAATGTAACTTTAACACAATGTAAAAGTGTAACAGTGTAAAATTCTAATGCAATGTGACACTGTAATGCAATATAACAGTGCAACACAATGTAAGAGTGTAACAGTGTAACGCAATGTAGCGATGTAACACAATGTAAGAGTGTAACAGTGTAACGCGATGTAGCGATGTAACACAATGTAAGAGTGTAACAGTGTAACGCAATGTAGCAATGTAACACAACGTAAGAGTGAAACAGTGTAACGATGTAACACAATGTAAGATTGTAATGAAATGAAACAGTATAACACTGTAACAGTGTAACAGCATAACAGTGTAAAGCAACGTAACGCTCTAACGCAAGGTAACAGTGTAACGCATTGTAACATTGAAACACAACGTAACAGTGTAACACAGCGTAACAGTGTAACACAGCGTAACAGTGTAACACAGCGTAACAGTGTAACGGTATAACACAGTGGACCAGTGTAATGTAATGTAACACTGCAACAGAGTAACCGTGTAACACAATGTAAAGTTGTAACACGTAACACAATGTAAAACTGTAAGACAATGTAACAGTGCAGAGTTCTAAATTCTAAACTTGACATTCTAGAATGTAAGCATATTCTAGAATGTAAGCAACAATCCATTTGGAACACAGGCCAGGAAAATCTTCCTCTAAAAACACAGCACTATGAACAATACATAGGGTGGCAGACCAGAGTATTTTATGATCCTTTTAAAGACTAAATAAGAAGCCTATTGTACATAACCCTTCCTAAAGACTACATAAGAGGAGACTATTGTATATTAGTGAACCACTAAACGCTACATAAGGAGCCTACTCTAAATAACCCTGAATAAACACTACATATGAACGCTATGTACCGTACTTCGCCATTGTTTTGTCAGTATTAGTGTGATATTAATTGAATGGAGTGGGTCATTTTGGTGAGTGAGAACAGAGTGTTTGTGTGTGTGTGTGTGTGTGTGTGTGTGTGTGTGTGTGTGTATGTAAGGGTAAGCATGCTGTTTCGGTCTTAAAGCATGGCATGCACACACTCTGATTTCTAATTTACACTCCGGACACTTCGTGTTATTCACAGCTGACAGCTAACTCCCCATTCTGTCTCTCCAAGGACCATCGCACATCAGCTGAAGGGTAAATATCTGCTCGCTTAAAGGCCACAGGCAGGTGTGTATCACACCACACACACTCTACAGAGTCATGGAGCCAATGGTTGATCCGAGGTTCTTCATCATTCTCCTGATCTATCACTCTGCACGTATCAAATGGAATTTGTAATATTGTTTTGAGAAACTTTAACACACACACACACAACAACAACCTTTGGAACACTTGTGAGGATGTTTGGCAACTTGGATGCTAACAATTTAGCAACCTAGCATGTAGCTAGTATGCATCTTATACACAATGTAAAGTCATAGTGACGAGACATTACCATCAGGAACGTCAACATTTCCGTCAGAAATGCTGGTAAAATAATTTTGGAATGACTGAAATTACTCTGTAATTAAAATTAGTATCAACCGCTCATCCAACTTTTATGGGTTCTGCAAAATTTAAAGAAATGTTGTGCTGCAACTGAAAAACTCTGCACCAGACTCTAACACTTGTATCATTTGACAGCCTGCAAAACTTCCGATAAACCAGGAACGTTCCAGGCTTTCCAGCAGAAGTTCATTTCTAAACAACAAAATCTGGCTAACTTTACTGGCCAAACATGATGATGACTTTTAGAAAGTAATTAATATTTGTTAATGTTAATAATGCAGGTCATATGTGGAGTGTCTGCTATACAAATCCCTGTGAATGTACCGTTACCATAGAAATAAACGAGCGCATTCATATAAGCCTGTGATTTGCAGTCGCACTATTGTCAGAGCTGTTGTTATAAAAAAAAAAATTAATCAACACCAACTGACCGGAGGTCAGAATTCATAATTCAACAGCGCTGTGGTATAACGGTGAACATTTTAATGGAATAAAATTCACTTTTTTGTATATAAAACTGTAAAGAAGAAATATTTGCAAAGTATTACTGCAACTCTAGGGCACTGCTCACTGCTCAGGAACTGATAAAGAACCTCAGATCTGAATCATCTTCTAGATGATAACATAAGCCAGGTGTGTTTAAACACTGTTCTATAGAATTATCTGGAACAGGAAACATCACACAGGGAGCATCACATTCTCATTATTTCAAGATTATAACATTGTTATAACATTCACTTCTCCAACCAACTGAAGATCCTCATCAATTCTCCTTTGTTTACTAACGGACATTCATGGAAATCACCTGAAGACCTAGAGACGTACAAAGCAGGGGTGTAATGTTAATGAATGAAGGATGTTTCGGTTTCACCACGAAGACATAATGATAAAAACCATGGTGAAGACCTGAAGGAGCTCCTCAAATGAATGGAGCACTTTTTAAACTCAGCAGGTGGAATTAACGTGAGGATTGTTTTCAGGTGTCTAACCCTAACCCTATTGGTTTAATTAAAGTGACTGAGCTCATTTCTAATCACCAGGTCCTTCAGTTCTTCATCAGAACACTTTGGAGATCATAATGAGTCCAGGAGTTTTATTTTAGTAATATTGGACTAGCAGCCTTCAGGCAAGTCGTGGAGTGAAATATGAAAAAAAGGATAAAGTGAAGAAAGAGAGAGACACAAAAGGAAAGAAATAGATACGTTTTAAAAAGTATTTCATCAAGATGCTCCTGGTTGTGTAATGTCTGCTCCTCTAAGCCAACCAGAACACGTTACTACTGAACCGACTGAGCTTTTACAAAAAACCTGCTTAGTGTTTGATATCTGAGGAAATCGAAAGAGCACTTGTTAGTGCACTTAGAATTTGGACTGTATTGAACACAACAGCTGTGACTGAGGGCATTGCCCCCGCACCCGCCCCCCCTCCTGTACACCACATTCACCCGGACACTGTATTCCTGTCGCCCCTATTAATAGCCGTGTTGGTATCTGCCTGTGAATAGTTTTGTCTTCCCCGGCATGTGCAAGTTAGCCTCGGCGTGTTTTTTTTTTTTTTTTCTTTTTTTTTTTCTTTTATTACTGGACTGACCTGCGCTCGCTGGAAAGATTTGAGCCTTTTCTTGAAGCGCGACGGCAAGACAAAGTCACAGCCTCGTGCCAAAAACTCCAGCTCCCCCCGCAGGTCAGGGTCTTCCCTGAGTGAAGAGTCCTTTATCATCATGGTTGCAAAGTCCAGGGAGAGATCGATTGAAGTCCGACCGGCCAAACTGGTAAAACAAACTCCAAAGTCCTCTGTCACTTCCGCTTTAGAAGGTTGTAGGTCACGCGCTACAGCCTTCCTACGGCCTTGCTTTGCTCCCTCCACCCTACACACTACACGCTAACCACACGCGCCCTTCAAAAACTCTGGTTGCAAGCTCCTGTCCACACACTCCCGCCTTCTGGATCTCGACACATGGATGGATTCCTGGAGAAGCTAGCAGGGAAGCTCAGGAGCATCGCCACCGCGAGACGAGGCCTTCAGGCTCCTGCCTGCTTTCTCACAAACGCAAAAACACGACTAGTGCACAAGTGCACCACCGGTGGATCCCAACTGTGCGAAACATGACCCTAGCAAGGGTCTGAATCCCAGACGAGTTCCTGATCTCAGCCTGCTCTGTCCTGACAAGCACAAGAGGGGACGGAGGGGTGGGGGGGGCAGCTGTGTCAGATATCTGTGTGCCTGCATCAGCAAAGGTGCATTATGGGAAAGGGAAGGGAAAGGAAGCTCCCCACAACCCCCCCCACCCCCGACCCATTTAGAGAAAGCCAAAGTTAAGAGCGCAGAAGAACTGCAAGTGACATGTCGATCCGGACTTTGTTTACGCACTCGGTACATGGAGAGAAAAGCAGCAGCTTAGAGTGAGATCCTTGGATGCCGAGCTTCAGTGGGTTCACAGGGGGCAGTTTGGGATCGGAGGGGCAAGGTGGAGGTAGAGGCAGTGATGGGGGAATCAAAGTGCCAATATACATTTGAACCCGCTGAAGCTTGGCATCCAAGGATCTCGCAATCTAAGCTGCTGCTTTTCTCTCTGTGTGCCATTTGAGTCTAGCTATTGCAATAAGACACCAAATAGCACAGTATAATATCTTATGCGAGATTAAAGCCAGTACTGCCGTTTCTAGAAATCTGTTGACGTAATGACACCGATTTTAGCTTAATACCCAGGTAATCAATTTCTGAGAGAACACAATTTTTAGATGATTCTGCAGGTTCATGGAGGAGGGGGCCCATTTTTGGGACTGGAAGGGCAAAGGGGACATGAGGTAGGGGTGGGTGGGGCAAATTGTTTACCAGAAGTTTTGCATCCACCAGTGCCAGGAAGGTAATGCCAATTCTTGTACTAAAGTGTCAATAGATAATTTAGCATATAAAACTTTACCAAGAGTGTCAATAATTCTGTAACTGATTTTATGATTAGGTAAAATATTAACTACTAATATACATACAATAAATGTAAAAAAAAAAAAAGTGCTTTAAAACAGCCAGTGCTGTTTTTGTAGTCTATCTTTCATCCTTCATGTCTGTCTATCTAGCTTTGTACTGCTTATATTTTTAATGGGGCTTAAACAATGTCCATCCTTTAAAGGCAAGTTGGTATAGAGAGGGGTATAAATAAAGAGGTATAGATAAACAAGTATAGATGTGTAGAGATAGACAGCTATAGATACACAACTGCAGATAGACAGGTATAGAAAGGTATAGTTAGACAGGTGTAGTCCAGTATAGATAGACAGATAAAGATATACGAGTATAGAGAGATAGAGATAGGAAAGATAGATAGGTACAGATACACAGGTATAGATAGATATGGACAGATGTACAGAAATTGATATACATGTATAGCTAGGTATAGATAGACACACACATATACATATATGTATTAGCTTCCACTGCTATGCAGATGACACACAGTTTTAGCATGTTTTAGCAAAACCAGATAAGAGACACCAGTTTAATAAAGTTGAGGAATGTGTAAAGAACATTAGATACTGGATGCTGAGTAACTTCCTCCTATATTACATCCTGTGCAGCAGTGAAAGACCCTGGTGTGTTTCTTGACTCCAGCTCTTGTAAATTATATTACTAGAATAGCATGTTTTCCTCTCAGAAATATTGCTGAGTTAATAAATATAATGACACTAGATGACGCAGAAAAACTAGTTCATGCTTGTTTTACCTTTACTGGTTGTTCCAGTAGTTGCATAAACAAAATATGATCACATCACCCCTATCTTATCCACACCGCATTGGCTCGCAATCAAATTTTGCACTGACTATAAAACATTACTAATCACCTATAAAGCACCACAGTACCTGAGTGAGATTTTGGTCTTTTGATCTGCCACACCTGCTTCAATCAAAAACTGCAGGCTCTTTATTAGTACCTAGAATAATGAAGACTACAGCAGAGGCAGAGCTTTCTCTTACAAAGCTCTACAGGAACAGTCTTCCAGTTAGTGTTTGGGACTCAGACACAGTCTCAAACTTTAAGTCTAGGCTGAAAACCTATTTTCTTATTCAAGCCTTTTGTTAATGCTCATGCCTGTGTTACATTTATGGCATTTGGCAGACGCCTTTTTCCAGAGCAACTTACATTTATCTTATTTATACAACTGAGCAGTTGAGGGTTAAGGGCCCAGCAGTGGCTGCTTGGCACTACCACTACCCTTACCTTACTGCTGTTTCCTTCTAGCTCTCCCATTTATGTCATAGCTAGTCTTGCCAGATTCTCTGCATGCCCTCTGTGCACAATGTACATCCTCTCAGAACAACAGCATACCTAATAATCTGTCTTTTCTCTCTTCCCTCTCTCCATCTCTGTCAAGCTACACATGTTACTCCTGCTGTCTGATGAGATGCTGGTGATCCTGATACCTTCTGCCCTCCAGACTTGCCTGGCCCATCTTGATGCTCTATTTCAGCCTTCTTTATTACCTGAGAATCACTCACTGCTGCTAAGGATGGCCCTGGATGGACAGCCTAAAGTTGGCCATAAGTTTGCTGTGGATGGTAGCACATGGATACTCTAAAGATGGCTGTGGATTGTCTCACTTGGATGGCCAGTATCATTCATTATACAGTGGATAAATTCACTTGGATACTACACATTTAAAGCTAAAAAAAACGTCAAAAATGACTCTGGTGCTTGTACTGAAGACACTCCCAGTACTGTTTGACTTTATAGCATACAACTGTGGAAGAATAATGATTCATAATTGCTCTATCCGGTGTCACCCAGATGAGGATGGGTTCCCTTTCGGGTTTCTTCCTCATGTCATCTCAGGAAGTTTTTCCTTGCCACTGTCACCTCTGGCTTGCTCGTTAGGGATATAAATCTGAATCCGTATCTGGATTTCCTTAAAGCTGCTTTGTGACAGTGTCCATTATTAAAAGCACTATATAAATAAAACTGAACTGAACTGATATGAACACAGACAAATATAGAAAGGTTTTGACTGACAGGTATACACAGGTATAGATACACAAGTATAGATAGATATAGACAGGTATAGATGACAGATATAGACACGTATAGTTAGAAAGGGACACGTAGACAGGTATAGATCGACAGGTGTAGTGCCCTCTAGTGGCGCCGTGTGTTTAACATGATGGAGGATTGAAGCAGAATCATGTTTTATGTCCTCAGTTGACTATTTTATGCAGAGACACAGTGGATAACACACCCTGAGGAACTTTAATGCTTTTGCATAACTCACCCCCCCCCCAAATCCCCCAAACACACACCCACATACCCCACCCTCCGAACCCTTCACCAGCTCCGGTCCTGCAGCTCTTCTCTTCTTTCTTTTCAGTTGTATAAATAACTCTGTGTACAGCAGGCCTCCTGACATTTCAGCTGCACATAGCTATCCCAGAATTCCCTGCTCTGCTGCCCCGACTCTCCGGCAGCTGTTCAACAAATATCAAACGCTTCAGATTCCAGGGAAGAGAATCTTGCTGCGTTTGACGCCATCGGGCGGATCAGCAACCACGGAAACACCGCCATCAGCTCGTCTAATTAACAAAAAGTCTATGAACAAAAGGTAACAATGTTTATGCATCAATCAATCAGCCAATCAGGGACCTCTTTCACACACACACACACACACACACACACACACACACACACACACACACACAATTCCACTTTGCTCAGTTTTATTCATTTTTACCTTTTATAAATCTTTTTGCAGCTAAGACCTAAAACCCAAATTCGGCTGATCGGTACTGAAACGCTAAACGCTAGCATCTAATTATAACAATGTTATGTGAATGTTAACACAAATGCTAGCAATTAAAGCTGATACACTGCTAGAAACATAATTTTACGCCCCCTAGTGGTTACAAACTCTAACTGTTTACCCAGATGCTCGTGGAGAAAAAAAAACAACAACCCTAAGCACTGGCTCTGTGCCAGTGGTAAATAAAGGCTTTGGGAATATAATCATGGAAAAAAGTTTCCCGTGGCATCTTCCTAATCTACACTGACATGTTTAATGATTGTTTAGTCATCAAGTCTACATCCACCGTCAGAATAAGGCGTAAATTGCTAAAACATCTGTTGCTTAATCTGCTGAATGGCTTATTAATAGACAAGCAGACCTCCACATACACACCCACCACCACCTCGTCTTTCTATCCAGGACGAACGAGTCGTCACATTTCGGACATCACTGTAAAAACAGCGTTAAAACTCTTGTAATCAGGCATGCAGAGACACCAAGAACATCAGTTAGCTTATTAACACGGCGTTTGTCTGTGTTTAGTGTGACAGTTTCCTGGGCTGTGTTCCGAATGATGCCACACTGCTCCCTATTCTCTAACTACGTAGTGCACTGAACCAGGAGCGCATTAGATCAAAGAGATTTCATTGCAACAAAACACGATTCTGGAATATTTTAAAATGATTATAGGATTTAGAAATGTCACATACACTGTATAACGAGACCGGAACGTTCTAGAACTTGCTTTACACCACACTGCTGTTGAATTCTGGATTCTGATTGGTCGGAAGGTGTTGATTAATTTTCTATGACAGCAGCTCTGATAGTAGTAGCATACGTTATCGTTTCTATAGTAACAGCTCATTCACAGGGCGGACGCTTGACATAAAAACACGTGTAATCCTTGATATTAAGTTTTCTTTAAGGAGAAATGTGTTTGTGTAACATTTATGGAAGGAGTCTCCAGTGTCAGCGCTTTGTAACAGTGGTGAAGCTGTAACTTTAAGTCTTCCGACGTCTTCAGGACAGAGGAGTTCACGCTTTTTTTGCGGTTTCTTGGTAACGTGATGTAACAAGCTGCGTTTTTTTTGTCTTATTAACTTTAAGAGAGAGAATAAAGAGAGATTGGTGAGGGAACGACTGTTTATAGCTGCTATAACATAAGTGACAACAGGAACTAGCTTGTTTCGCAAACATTAAATGTAACTAAAAACGGACAAAAAGCACGGCACGCTGTTCTTTAATAAATACAAAATTGTAATCGTTGGCAAATTGCTGTGGTATAAGAGGAATAAAACACTCGGGGACGTGCTGTTATAGGAAAATAATCAACGTCAGGGTGATAACAGTAACTCTACTTCACATTCGCCATGTTCGCTGCTACCGTTACCATGGTTACTAGAGTTAGGCTCCTCCCCGATCATATATAAACATTCACACACACACGGAAAAGCACGGTATAAATGTTTTGCTGAGAACAGCGGGAAAGTCCAAGAATGTACTGTAACAGGAGACACACAAACACACACACACACACACACACACACACACACCTGTCTCCTTCCCATTTCCCAGCACGCTGAGTCAAACCCCGCTCAACATTCCTGTGCTGCTAATCTCATTAACAATGACAAGTAACAGAGAACAGTTAGCATGCTAACACAGATTTGTTAGCTACATACACAGTAGTTAGCATGATAACTGACAGTTCCTATTAGCAAAATGTGCAAATAACAGCTAGCTAACAAACCTTCACTGTTAGTATTACTGTTATTACATATTTATTATGCTAATGTCTTTTATTATGGATAAAGGTTAGCATAGCCTATGGGCTAATGTTCATTATTAGCAAGGCATCCACACTGACAGAGTGTTAGTGTGCTTAAGTGAGGGTTTTATACTAACTTATAAATAAATCTTCCTGTCATGTTTATTTGTTTATGATTTATTATGAGAACTAGCATGAAGCAGTTAGCATAATCGGCATAAAACAACACTAATGAGGAAATTCTATGAACAATAAATGTGTTAGCATGCTAATATCCAGCCCTCCTGGCAGTAAAGCTCGTTAGCAGGGAGGGGAGGTGTGCTGAGAGGATTGGGACGTGGCCCAGATGAACGTGGGACACACGAACAACAACGTTTTCATTCCTGCCTCTCAGCTGCACAGTTTCTGAATGCCATCAGCTCGGAGTCAACATCGACTTCTCACAATCCTCTGTTCCGTGTTCAGGGGCGTCACAGTACGTGTGTCGCTAGGGACACTAGAAAGGTCAAAGGTCAGTCCAGAGCTGCTAGCAAACACGGAGGAATTTTGTATAGTTGTGTTGCCAGTGAAGCTTCATTCAGCGTCAGAGTGAGGTGAGAGCGCTGATCTGCATTCCAGCAAGTGTGTGTGTGTGTTGGAGAGACTAGACCTAAGGACTAATAACTCAGATGCACAAAAAAGGAGACAAATTCAACCACTATGATAAAATAACAATTCGACAGTTAGAGACAGACACAAACAGACAGACAGACAGTTAGAGACAGACACAAACAGACAGACAGATAGTTAGAGACAGACACAGACAGACAGTTAGAGACAGACACAGACAGACAGTTAGAGACAGACACAAACAGACAGACAGATAGTTAGAGACAGACACAAACAGACAGACAGACAGATAGAGACAGACACAAACAGACAGACAGATAGTTAGAGACAGACACAAACAGACAGACAGATAGTTAGACAGACACAAACAGACAGACAGACAGACAGATAGTTAGAGACAGACACAGACAGACAGACAATTAGAGACAGACATAGACAGACAGACAGTTAGAGACAGACATAGACAGACAGACAGTTAGAGACAGACATAGACAGACAGACAGACAGACAGACAGTTAGAGACAGACACAGACAGGCAGACAGACAAATTTACACAGACAATCAGAGATAGACAGTTAGCAATAGTCAGACAGTTAAGATAGAAAGACAGACAGTTACAGGCACAGTCACATAATCAGAAAGATAGACAGACAGACAGACAGACAGATGGTTAGAAAGACAGACAGATGAAAAACAGACACAGACAGAATGATAGACAAAGAGACAGACACATACAGACAGAGAGACAGATAGACAAACGGTTAGACAGATAGACAGATGGTTAGAGAGATAAACAGAGGAAAAAACAGACATAGACAGACAGAATGATAGACAAAGAGACAGACACATACAGACAGAGAGACAGACAGTTAGTGACCAACAGATGGAGAGTTAGATAATGAATCAGACAGATAGACAGACAGTCCAACAAAGACAGACTGTTAGAGACAGACAGAGAGACACAGACAAAGAAAGAGACAGACAGATAATGCAGGCAGATTAAGCAGAGAAACAGACAAACAGTTAGAGACAGACAGAAAAAACAGACAGACAGTTATAGAGACAGACAAGATAGTTGTACATATCAGTAACAGGTTAAATACTTGAGTTCAGCTCCTCTTGCCCCGCCCCTCCTATATCTGAGGGTGGACCTTGTTATTGAGACCACACCCTCTTGCTCCGCCCCCTGATGCTGCAG
>CM040988.1:24669551-24672051 GCA_022985145.1 Pangasius djambal
GAGACAGGTGAGAAAGCGAGGAGAGAATGAGAAAGGACAGATATGAAATGAGAGAGGATAAAGAAAGAAAGAACAGAAGAAAGAAAGAAAGAAAGAAAGAAAGAGAAATTATTCATATGAAAGGGAGACGAATAAAAGAGCAAAAGATAAAGGGATAAAAAAAACAAGACAAAAAGGAAAGAAAGAAAGAATATTAAAGATGGACGAATAAAACAATAAAAGAATAAAACATAAAGGGATAAAAAAAAAGACGAAAAGGAAAGAAACAACAAAAGAATATAAATATATAAAGGGATAAAAAAACGAGTGCATCACAGGGAAAGCGACGATCTCTTACAGTGCCCCTGATTAACACGACTGCTCTTAACTCCCGAAAGTACGAACACACAAACGCTACTTTCAAGGTATGCAAAAAAAAACAAACCCCAAAACCTAAATATATCCCAGAATGCATTGCTTCCGATCTGCAGTGCTGTCTCACCCTGCCACTGAGAGACGATGAGAGATCTGTCTCACGTTACTCTGAGTAACAGATCGATGTGTTGCTATTTCAGCAGTTACTGGCACGAAACAAAAATCCAGCTCCTGTAGCGTGACTAATGATTTATTCAGTAGATCAGAAAATGGAAGTCTCGTCACGACCCCAGTTTTAAACGCACACACAGGAGAATATAAAGTACCCTACGATTTCCATAACGCGCAGGCTGCATGCATAATTCATGACTAAACTTACGCTGGCAGAACAATCTGTGAGCTTCAAATGAATTTTTACACTTCGCCGATGTTTAAAAGAGACAGCGATATTACGTAACCACGGTGACAGAAAAACATGGCTGCCGGAAACAACTGACTCGAGGCGAACAATCAGACCTAAATCCTTAAAATGTGAAAACCTTAATTTCCTGAACTAAAGTCTCGTAAACATAACCGTGGATAGAACTCGTTGTCGCTCATAAACGACATTAGCATCCTAAATGCTAGTTCTACCTGGCTAAGCTAGGTTCCCACATATGCTAGTAAACTGATTATGAAACTAACTGACGGTTAGTTAATTTAGTTTGTGAGTTATGCGAGTAAGTATGTACTAATGAATGTTTTATGACCAGCCTCCCGTGAAGATCTTTTAAAGCTAGCCTCACCACTGTTGTTCATCCACACATCCCTTCACAAATTCATGCATCTTTTAAGAACTCACCCTGATGACTTCTGGCGTCTGCTGGATGAGGATAGTAGATCCCGTGTCTCTCCCACTGATGAACGGACTCAAGACATTAGCAGGAGTCGCTGAAGGTACGGCTACAGGTACAGGTGTAGCCGGAGCTAAGGGTGAAGGTCCTGCAGGTGAAGGTCCTGGTGCCGTTTCAGGTGCAGGTGCAGGTGTAGGCACAGGAGCAATTTCTGAAGTCATTTCAGTCTTAGCCAATGTGTCTTGAAGGAGACGCATCACCTCACGCTCTTTTGACTGAGTTCCTGTTCCGGCTCCACAATCCACCAGCTCCTGAGCGAAGCTCTCAATGCTCTCCAGAATCCGTAGCAAGAGAGCACCATCGTCCTCTTCGCCGGCTTGTTCTGTGTTGCGATTTGTCGGTTTGGTGGACGAGATGGCGGGAGGATTCGGACAAGGTGGACCTGTAATCCCTGAGGAGCCAATCTGGTGCAGGTTTTTTTGGTACGCATTTATCTGTCTCTGCTTTGGTGGTAGTGGAGGTTCCTTCTGCATGTTCTGAGAGAGACACTCCAAGTCCATTAGTAGTTTATCAATCTCATCAACACCTTCCCTGGTGATGTGTGGAGCCGAATTTGAGAGTATCCTTGACTCGGTGCTTTGTGATGGCTTATAAGTCTGGTTACTTCCTGGTTCAGCTTTGGGTGTATACACAGTTCCATTTCTATTGAGATCAGGAAGTTTGTCAGTAATGCTAGCACTGGGACGTGACATTATGTCATGTCTCTTTGAAAGCTGCCTGGACTCTGAGACACTAGAACCCTGCTTCCTATCCAGTGCTCGACCTACGTCAGCGTCCTCCTCGATGTACAGGGTCTCCATTGAGGTTTCTTTGGAGATGCTGTTGGTGGAGGAGGAGGAGGCATCATGGCGGCCAGTGGAGATGGGATAATGAAGGGTGGACGGTTTGGTGCTGCTGGTGGAAGAGGGAAGGTTGGAATACTGCATTCCATTAGCAGATGAATGGGCAGGGAGTGATACAGAGAGACCTTGAGCAGATATTAAACTTCCTGGGAGATCCCTGGTGCCATCGAGAGACTCCGGAGACGAGCAAGCTGAGGATTTAGACTGGACTTTTGCTGATGGAGGGGACTGGACCACATCCTCATATCGAGGAGGCTGTTCATTGCCAAAAGGTGAGAAAGGCCTTTGCTGAAGTCCATGGAGTGTGTTGACCAGCTCTGATAGATCGCTGTGCTCTGATCTTCCTGCATGCCCAAGGTCAAGCTCAAAAGGCAGCCTCTTTAGGTAGCTAGAGAGTCGCGCCATCATGGT
>CM040988.1:24677051-24680292 GCA_022985145.1 Pangasius djambal
TCGTATAATTTTCCATGAGTTGCTGCATTTATTTCTATAGTCTTATATAATCACTTATTTATTTCAGAATTCAGACAAATAAGACTCACTATTCAATGAAGACGAAAGTAATGGCGCCCTATAAAAGGAGTTGTTGTGTGTTAGTGTGTCTCTATGGTAGTTGATGCGCTGCAGTGGCTGAGCTGCATTACTGCAAGATCTAGCACATGCCAAGTTTAGGAGGCGCTCTTTCACCTTTTAGCTGTCATTTTGTCGTTTTCAATATCTCTTTGCCTTTTATGGAGTTTTGTCGGCGTGGCTAATTGTGAATCAGCTGTGCCTTGATCATCCTTAGTTAATTACGGCTGATTTACATAGAAATGTAAGTAAATGAGCAAAACTTTTGTAAATCTGGGGGAAGTTTTTAGTTCAATTTGGCCACAAAAACTTTAACGCTGCATTCGATTTCCCTCGGAAATGGGCATTTTCGACCTCTGTGCGTCAAAGCTGAAAAGTGAGAAAAACCGTGGACGCCTCAATGTTCGTTTTTTGTTATATGTGATGTGTACAGTATTTTCCTCCTCAGAACAGTGAACTGTTATAGATTTAACAAGTGAATATAGCTGTATGTTGACTGTCATTCCCTGAACTCAGGGTTGAGGCGATTAGGAATTCCGAGTTAAGGGATGTTTTCCTAATTTTTCCTAGTCGAAGGTAAAAAATTCCAAGTCACAGGTTTCAGTCGAATGTAGCATTACATGTAGCACACAAATTTACTAAAAGTTTGATAAACGAGGCCCGGTGAGTGTTTCCTGTAGTAGTAAAGTTTCACGTAAAAAAAGAATTACTAAACAAAACACGAAAGTTCTATTAATTCTCACCACAGGCGAAAATAAATTTGGAAGCCCGAAGCTGACACAGAGGCGTGTGGTGTGTGTGTGTGTGGTGTGTGTGGTGTGTGGGGTGTGTGTGCTGGACGGATGGTTGTCTGGTGGAGGACTATAATAAGTGGAACAGAGCGAGTGATGTGTGCTGTAATGTGAGCCGTGTTAACGCGCCTTCGTCAGTCGGGTGATAAAGCGGCCAGGCGTCAGAGTGATGGATAAACACCACCACAGCGCCTCAGTACCTCAGTGACTCAACCTGCCAGGAAACACACACCTCAACCTCCAGTCCTGGCCTTATACACACACACACACACACACACTCTCTCTCTCTCTCGCGCACACACACACTTTTTTTGAGAGAACATTTCCATTTAAATGTTTCACGCTTGGACAGGACGATCAGCAGCTCGTCTTCCCTCTGTGTTTTTATCCACTTTCTCTCTCACACACACACACACACACACACACACACACACACACACACACACACACACAGTTACTGGCTGCTTCCCAAACTGCTTACTACAGGATGAAATAGCCGACTCTCAGAATAGTGTTCTATCTGTGGCGCTTTTTATTTAGCAAAGTGTTTTACATTCGCAGTGAATCTTCCCCAGTTACTATGATCGCCGCCTGCTGACTGTGGCTGCGTCCCAAATCGCATACTAATTACGTAGTAAACTATATTTTTATAAACACTTCATCAAAGTCTGTGTCTATGTGTGGGTGTGTGTGTTCATTTTGTGTCAACAGGCAACAAAAAGTCTAAAGTTACTGTTTAGATACAACAAACATCCAAGAGCAGAAAAAAAAATCTGCTCCAAATCTTTTTATGCTAATCTGCAAACTTCTTCTACTTTAATTAACCCTTAAACCCACCCAGTTGATCCCCTTTTTAAGGTAACCAATCAGATTCATCTTTAGTTTTGCTAATTAATTTGACTCCTACCTTTATGATCATTAATCAGACTTGCTCCTTGTTAATGCTAATTAATAAATTTACTTCCATATTTATGCTAATTAACATATTAATCATGAGTTCTAGACTTCGACTCCTCCCCTTTTACACTAATTACCCAGACACACAACCAATTAAAGCTAATTAACCAGACTCATCTTTATGTTTTATCAGATTCCTCTACTGTTATATGGATTAATCAGATTCCTGTTTATGTTAATTAATCCAGTGCATAATTATGCAAATGAGATTTCTCAATTACAGTGTTTGTAATTAGACCCTCCTCCCCCACCACCCCTGCTTTAATGCTAATTAATAATACTCCATCCATGGTTGTGGTTATTGAGTAGACTCTCTAACTGTGTATGTTGACTAATGTGACTCCATAAATTATGATCATTAAAACGCCTCTCATGTTTATGCTAATGATTTTCCTCGGTAAGGAAGCAGTAAGCCTCATTCTGGTTGAGGTACAGATGCACTAGCGTCTCTCTGTAGTGCTTAAACACAGTTAGCGATCTCTCAGTGTTGCATAAATCAGCTAAACAATGTGAAACATTCACATTCAGAACTCATCAGCTCCTAAAGGGAATTAACAGCTATTAAAACTGCACACATTTATGGTTCAGGTTTCAGAACGAAAAGCACAGCGAGAACTGGTGAAGTGCTGTAGGGCTCGAGCTCTGAAGAGCTGTTAGCATGCAGTTAACAACCATAAACTTCAGCTCCATCTCACCTTATAAATATTTACTCCACAAAACCACAACATTTAAACAAAGAGCACGGAGCGACACTTCATACGGCACTGAGCTCATAAATGCAGAGCTAACACAGCTCAGGCTCTCCATCTGATCTTCAGGCTCTCCATCTGATCTTCAGGCCCTCCATCTGATCTTCAGGCCCTCCATTTGACCTAGCAGCATTTTATTATGTTTATGATATTATTACAATATTATAATACACATAACTCCATGTTCACCTCTAGCGGTTCTCATGAGTGGGGGAAGTGGGAGCTCAGTGGTGAAGATGTTGGTCTTCTGATTGGAAGGTTGAGAGTTCAAATCCCAGCACCACCAAGCTACCACTGCTGGGCCCTTGAGCAAGGCCCTTAACCCTCAACTGCTCAGTTGTATAGAAATGAGATAATCGTACATTGCCCTGGATAAGGGCGCCTGCCAAATGCTGTAAATGTAAATAAGTGTTTTTGTGCAGACCGCAGACTGGTGGGTGTGTCAGAGTGGGACAAATGGCCATGTCATATATTCAAATGTTTGAGTAGGCACCCAGAGCCACTAACCACTGAGCGTAAAATCACTGAGATTAAAAACACTGTCGCTAATACCACTGACACCACCACCACTAACAGTAACTTTGCTGACAGCAACATCAGTGACAGTAACACCAGTGACAGTAACAC
>CM040988.1:24743611-24756678 GCA_022985145.1 Pangasius djambal
TTGGTGTTCGTCTCCCGTGTGACCTGTCTGGGAGCTGCAGAGTGAAACACACAGTCAGGTACAGCTGCACAATGAGGACACGTCTGAAAACTCGTCTACCATATAAGGAAAATTTCGCACGACGCCACGGATGGAAAGATAAGGAGGAGGAGTGGTGAGAGAACCAGTGCTGCACGTTCCTCATTTGCCAATTGATGGTGGAAACGAAGTCAAAATATATTATTTGAGGGTCACTTGAGCAATAAAATGCAGATGCTGTCTGGCACAAGCCTATCTCTATCCACACACACACACACACACACACACACACACACACACACACACACATGACCTTGTGTTATTTCTTTCCTGCTGTTGTAAGCAATCGGAGCTCCACGCTTTATCTTTTTTTTTCTGTCGCAATATCTTGAGGTTCCAGTGGACCAGATAACCTTACTCACTTCATAAGCTTAGCTCAGACCTCGTCCTGAATATTAATGAGATATTTTCAACCATCTGTTTTGTCTGCGCCTATCTGAGCTCCAGGAGCCGAGGAGCCGCACCGTTTAATACCCAAACGTTCAGTTTGCATTCAATCTACGCAGCGAGACTGATTTAGTTGTATATTTTAATGAATGAAGTGGTAATGGAGACTACAGGTGCTAACTTCACGCAGGAAAAAAAATGACAACTAAATTACAAACACAGAGTTAGAGCTTAGGTTTTAGGATTAAGATTAGAACATACTTTAGAAGAGCCGTATGAAATTAACACGAACGATTACCACTTCTACGAGTTACGGCCCGGGTTTCTGAGTTGGGGGCGTGTCGATAACAAAAAGTCACGCCGCCTGGCGATATAAACGTGATGTCTACAGCAGACGGTCATATTTAAGTAATAATTGTGCATTTTAACTGTTATAATAAACTTCTGTTGTAATAAACGTCTTGTCATTGATGATACAAAAAAAAAAAAATAAAAACAAAAAGAAGTTTTCTCACACCATCCATTTCTTGAACACCACGTCATAATCTTTTACGCTCGAACTTCCGAGGAAGGCAGCAATAGTTCAGAGACCCATCGCAGCTTCTGTATCAGATCCTCTGTTGACGTTTATCCAATCACATTCGTTTATATGAATTATTTAGCCAAAGGCAGCTCATCAGACCAGTGACTAGCGACAGGGCTTGAGCAAAAGGCGAGAGTTTTCACACACTATCATAGATTTTTCATTTTATTGATCCTCTCTGGTCTGACTAGTGAACTGATGACATGGGTTTAAAAAAAAAAAAGTCAATGACTTTTAACTTCCTCTACAGTCCTGCTGCAGTTTTATTGGGCTTTAAAAATGGCTGCTGTCTCATTCTGCAGGTTCACTGACAGACCTGATTCACAACCCACTACAGTTCCCTTACACACACACACACACACACACACACACACACACACACACACACACACACACACACAAACCTTCAAACTTGGCACGGACTGAAAAAAGGAAATAAGATTAATCCAGAAGGTTATAGAGAACATTCGCTTCATTCACATTTATCCTTTTTATTGCCTACGTCCTGCGTACACGAGTTTATTTTCTGATTTTTTTTTTATCTTCTGGGACGGAGTGGAACTAAACAACTGCACCAGGGGTGAAACTCATTCAGGGTTTCTAGTGATCTTGTTTGTTAGTGTGGATGATCCCTAGATTCCTAGTGATCTTGTTTGCCAACCTGAGTGTTGCCTGGGTTCCTTGTGATCTTGTTTGCTAGTGTGGATGATCCCTAGATTCCTAGTGATCTTGTTTGCTAGTGTGGATGGTCCCTAGATTCCTAGTGATCTTGTTTGCTAGTGTGGATGATCCCTAGATTCCTAGTGATCTTGTTTGCTAGCGTGGATGTTGCCTAGATTCCTAGTGATCTTGTTTGCTAGCGTGGATGTTGCCTAGATTCCTAGTGATCTTGTTTGCTAGTGTGGATGTTGCCTAGATTTCTAGTGATCTTGTTTGCTAGTGTGGATGATTCCTAGATTCCTAGTGATCTTGTTTGCTAGTGTGGATGTTGCCTAGATTTCTAGTGATCTTGTTTGCTAGTGTGGATGTTGCCTGAATTCCTAGTGATCTTGTTTGCTAGTGTGGATGATCCCTAGATTCCTAGTGATCTTGTTTGATAGTGTGGATGTTGCCTGGGTTTCTAGTGATCTTGTTTGATAGTGTGGATGTTGCCTGAGTTTCTAGTGATCTTGTTTGCTAGTGTTCGGTTCATCCAAGCTTTATGTCTTGAATTGATAAGAATACTTGTGTATCAACTGAAAATTACATGTCCAAGGGAGAGTTATAACATTAGAGTAGTTGAAATATTTTCATTAAATAAATCAGTACTGATGGGGTTCTTGGATATTGCAAAAAGTATTCACACCCCTTCCACTGAAATGGATTTTAATGGGATTTTATGTCATGAATCTATACAAATTAGCCCATAATATTGAAGTGGGGAGAAATTAATATAGTTTG
This sequence comes from Pangasius djambal, assembly GCA_022985145.1. NCBI lineage: Eukaryota > Metazoa > Chordata > Actinopteri > Siluriformes > Pangasiidae > Pangasius > Pangasius djambal. Next base: position 24,746,100 of record CM040988.1, read on the forward strand.
CAAAATTATTAAAAAATTAAAAATGTAAAAGTATTAGTATGGATACTAAGTATTCATTCCTGTTGCTTTGAGACTCCTAACTTAATTGTTTTGGAAAGAGACAGGGTAAAAACAAATAAGTGCTTTGCTAACAAAGAATTTCGTCAGTATCTGAGATTACAGCCCTGAATTTATGGCCCTCTATTCAATTACGGTCCACAAGACGACTTTAATTTAGATCACAGATTCTAAATTCATTTGGTGAGCCAGATTAAACCAGTATTGATTTTCGGAGGGCCGTATGTTTTATACCCCTCATCTGAAGCAACCTCATTTGTCAGTTTCCTAGCCTTCCTAGCTTTCTCGTTACAGTGTGGATATTTCCTGTTTCTTTCCTTCCGTTTAGCCTCTTCAGGTCTGTACGAATGCTAGCGTCCTTCCTTCTCTGCTTTCCTAGGTGTGCTTGCTTGTTTTACAATGTATTTTTCTATTTCTTTTGATTGATTTATATTTTTCCACTAATTCTTTCCCATCTGGTGTTTTTATTTATTTATTATTATTTTGTTGTTGCTGTCGTTTGTTTGCTTAATTGTTGTTGTTGTGTTAATTGCTGGTGTGTCTTTCGCTGCCTTCTTGGTCAGGTCACTCTTGTAAAAGAGACTTTATCTCAATAAGTTTTTATCCTGGTTAAATAAAGGTTACTTACTTACTTACTTGTCTGTTCAGATGATGGTGGTGATGATGATGATGATGATGATGATGATGATGATGATGGATTTTCAGCACTAACTCTGTCAGACTCTGACGCGTTTAAAGATCAAACCGACATTGATCCCAAATGTTCAGTAACATTTAAAAAATGTTAAATCATGTTTATAAAATCTCCCTGACATCATCGTGGTGTGAGTGAACATTGATTTTTTTGAGAAAAGGTCCACAAACCCTTCCATCATGACACCCTGAGCGTGAGTTTTATAATCGATACTTGATTAATGTTTAGCTTGGGGTTTTATTTCTCCTTCTGCGGTCATGCTTCACTTCCATCCGGAGCGATTGTCACTGCGTGTGAATCAAACACTTTCATTTTTCCTCCCATTTAAAAGGAGAGATTCACTCACGGATAGTTTATTTCTTCAGTAAATTTATATTGCCCTCTCACTGACTCTGGAGACCTGTTTGGTTTTTTTTTTTTTAATCACTTCCCTGACTGCAGTACAACTTATGTCCTTTTCATTTAGGGGTTTACAAGCACACATTATTTAGAGCTCCTTCAAATAAATAACGACTCATTCAAATAAAGTGCATTGAAAGAAAGACTTCAATTTGAAGATAGAAAATTAGATAGAAAATTGACTTCAATTTATCAAGAACTCTCCCATCATGCTCTACAGAAGTGCTGTTATCACTGCATAATTCTTCATGTGCCTGAAGTGCACTATAAATGTAAGTGGACTCCCTTATTCTAGCTCCCTTGCTCACTATATACAGCATCGGCGATATGTGGCCACACCCCTTCGCATTTATAACCAATGAAAGTCCAGATAGCTTCAGATATTTTAGACCAAAATCTCAGAACATGTCGCTCCATCGCAGGTTTCTCAGCTTCTCAGTTTTTTTTTTTTTTTTAATCCAGATGCTGTCAAATTATGTGACCATAAAGACCACAATCTTTTAGCTACTTTCTGCGTACCACATCGCTATCCTCTAATATCACAAAAGTTTGGTCCAAAGCTGTTGAGATCATTTTGTGACATCATATACTGAGCTCATACGTAGCTCCACCCCTTAATCAGTTTTTATAAACTACAAGGAAACTGACCTGCAACATGCTGTATGATGTTTACAGTTACATTTAACGTTGTGGAAAATCAGCGAAACGAGTTAGTTCCTGTTCTCACTTACGTTATAGCAGCTGTAAACAGTCGTTCCTTCACCGGCCTCTCTTTTCTTCCCTCTCTTGAAGTAACCGTGTTACTGAGAAACCGCAAAGAAGAAGCGCAAACTCGTCTGTCCTGAAGATGTCGGAAAAACTTAAAGTTAAAGCTTCACCTCTGACACTGGAGACTCCTTCCAGTGACACATTTCTCTTCACAGAAAACTTATCAACACCATATCAACTATTACACGTGTTTTTTTTAATTCGTTTATTATCAGTGGAACGTCCGCTGTCCCTCATTCAAGTCCCTGTGAATGAGCTGTTACTATAGAAACGATAACGTACTAGAACGAGCGCATTAATATAAACCTGCGAATTCCTTCTGACCAATCAGCAGTGTGGTATAAGCGCGTCCCTTCTCCTTCAAGTGTAGGTAGATCTGAATACCAACCAGACAAATTAACACAAGTGCAGTCACTCGGTCTCGGTGCTGTTAAACACTTTCCTGACCTTCACAGACAAAGGAATTAATTAGACCATGAAACACAATAAAGTGAGAACCAAATGAAGAAGTGATGCAACGTGATACAAACAGCACCCTTTAATCTCGCAGTGCTGACCAAGAGAAACAACTTCAGCAGTGACCTTTGATCTCTTAAATATTCGATAAATATTTAATTTGATCAGATAAATATTAGTTTGAAAGGTTGATGCTTTTTTTTTTTGCCTTGATTTATGTTGCTTAGTAAAAATTTCCAGATAAGCCCGAAGCACTTTCTACACGGCGCTTGAGGTTTTTATGTCTCTATATCATGGCCGGATTCTTCTCATAACGATGCGGTTTCTGAACCCGGAGAAGAAAAGATGAAAAAGCACTGTCAGTCGTAACTCGCCTCGGCTCGCCTCCTTGAACTTTTAGAGCGTTAATCTCACCTTGACAACTCACACTTCAGCGTGTTAAAAAGATCACGGTCCATGAAGTAACCAAGAAATGGGTCGATCCAGAAGGAGCCACACCATCATGAGGTTCGACTCTATTACAATTAAACACCTCACTGTATGCTGCTGATTCAATATACAACATCCGTCTTTTTCTTGAACGCGAAGTCTTGCCTGGCTCATATATCGGAAACCTGTTTTACATTTCCGGTCTCTGGCGTTTATAGTCAAATTAACGTATGTTCCTAACTGATAATGTGACATTAAACTTGGGAAAAATGGCTAAAAAAATGCATAGTGTCGACACTTTACGGTGTCGCAATGATCGTCTTTTGACAGTGCCCCAGCCGCCAAAGTTTAATGACTGGGTAGATGACATGAAGCTCTGGCCTGAGGTTAGCTACGCTGATATTATTGACTACTTCGTTTTCTCTGAAGCCGTTAATGGAGAAGAACGGCGAAATTGCAAAAGCTCAGAAGCATATAATTACCTGCGCAGTAATAATACAGGCCGGGTTTTGTACACGACACACGGCGACTTTAGGCTAAACACGCAGCTTGGGTAACGCTGAGAGAAAGCGGAGTGATAGAGACGCTCGGTTGCTCAAAACAAGTATTTTCCAGGAATTTCTTGACTTCATCGTTGTTGTTGTGGCAGCCAGCGACAGCACAGCTTGACCCTGAGCTCATTTTTATTCTTACCAACACTCAAACAGTTTCTGTTTAATTAATTCAGTTTTAATAAGGGTTCCTATAGAGGCCGTAACAGGACAACACAGAGTACAGCGGAAGTTAGAATCCATCACGGCGGCGCTCGTTGGTTTCTCGGGGAAAAAGGTGAACACAACGCGAGTCATGTTATTTGTATTAAGATTCGCTAACCAAGCTAGCTGGACTGGTTAATAACCTCCATCAGTCTGAAGTATTAAATTAAATAAGGTAGTGTTTGATTAGCTACGTTTACATGCAGACTGAGGGATCAATCTGAGTAAAAAAAAACCAACCTTCACGCAGACTCCTCAGTGGGAATGGAGTAAACCGATCGACGAAACTTTTGTTTCATCTGCAGTTCTTGTTAGAGACAATTACATAGAGTACATAGGGGAAATTAACTTTTTTTTTTTTTTAGCAAAATGTAACTTTATTTACCAAACGTCCTCTACGTGATTGCCATTTCTTTGTAAACACACACACAGAGTCGTCTCTCTCTCTTTCTCTCTCTCTCTCTCTCTCTCTCTCGTGATGAACTCTGGTGTTATGCATCTCCATCGCAACCTTGCGACAGCTTCCCGATCCAGCCATGAGAACGATTTCAGTACCTTCTTCTTTTGTCAAAGGCGTTCTTAAAGGCTATCTGAAAAAAAATAAATATATATATATATATATATATATATAATATAAACTAAGTATGAAATATTTTGGAAGAAGTGTTTGCTAAAAAGTGTTAATTTCTGGACACTCTGTTCATATCTGTGTTATAGTGATGGATAATGTGTGCACTTTATGTCATTTTAATAATAATAATCATTAATAATTAACATTTAATAATCGTACACACGGTGAAAACAGGTAAACGTGCTAATCATGTAAGTAATAAACACTGCGTGTTTAGCGTTATAGTAAAATACTGAGCGTGAAGTCGATTATTTATGTCGCCGGGTGTTTTATTCCTCTTATACCACAGCAATTTGCCGAGGATAACAAAGAAGTTATTACAGAGCACGTCAAACGTTTCGTCCGTTTATAGTTACATTTAATAGAAACGAGTGAGTTCCTGTTGTCGCTTACGTTATAGCAGCTATAAAGTCTTTCCCTCACCAGTCTCTCTTTTTTTCTCTCTCTCTCTCTCTCTTGAAGTTAATAAGAAGAAAAAATCGCAGCTCGTTACGCATGTTACCGAGAAACCGCAAAGAAGAAGCGTAAACTCCTCCGTCCTGAAGATGTCGGAAAACTTTACCAAAGCTCTGACACTGGAGACTCCTTCCATAAATGTTTTTAAAAAAAAGTCTCCTTACTCGAGGAAAACTTCACCATATCAACGATTTTTTTATTACAAGTCACCGTGAACGAGCCGTTGCTATAGAAACGATAACGCATTAGAACGTATTTTGAACAACCAGAGCGCTGTTGTTCCTGAATTTCGTGCAAATATGAAAGTTTCTTCTCGCCGTCCGTTTAATAATCACGCTCAGATGATTCCCTCTAAATTCGTTCAGACTGTAAAACTCGGAAAACCGAGACGGATCCTCAAGCGTCCTTTTGTTAAAGATGGCATCAGTGGAACTCTTAATATTTATTACTTCATTACATAATTAAAGAAAAAATCAATCAAACGTCACACGACTCATTTTCACACCAGCAGGCGACATTACAGTTCACACAGTTTGCATATTTTTATTACTCTGTACATATTTACATATTTTATGCCTATTTACATTTTATATATATGTTTATATACATAGTATATTATATGTATGGTACATAACAATTTGCAATATTTACTCAATTTTTTTTATTTTTATAAATAATACACATTTACATGACATATCATAATTTAAATTTTTTAACAGAATTTTTTTTTTTTTGCAAAGCGCAAAAAAATGAACAGAAAAAAATCACAGAGTAATACAAAAGGAATAATTAGGAAATGATTTTTTTTTTTTAAATGTCTGAAGTGGATATAATTCTTACAATATATATAAATATTTTTAAAAAATTAAACCTGCATTAAATGTAAATTATAATTATAGAATTTTGTAAATTATAATGTTTGTGCCGAGAGAAGATCAGGTCTGGATAGGTTTATGCTTAAGGGTGGAAAAAAAATGATAGATAGATAGATAGATAGATGGATGGATAGATAGATAGATAGATAGATAGATAGATAGATAGATAGATAGAAATTATACACTGTGTCTAAATAATTTAAACTGAATTTAAATGAAATATGTCTAAAAAGTGGCATTAATGTAAATTTTTTATAAATGACACAAACAAAAATTCGCAGTTTTAGAATTTAAAAACATCCGACCAATCGCTTTTCAGTTTCATAACGTCACATGACTCTCTTTTATCCAATCCAGATAGAAGCTGCAGTGATTTTTTTTTTTTACATTATTAATTCAAAGAACATCGTAGATTGCGGATGGTTAATTTTCACGAGTAAGAAAAAAAAAAAAAACAGTTACATGATGAAATAAGTTTTTTAAGTCTTTTTTAAATCGACTGTTTTTTTTTTTTTAAAAAAAAAAAAGAAAATGTAATTTTATCCATTTTTTTCAAATCAAATATTTATTTATTTATTTATTCTAAAAAGAGCATAGAGTGCATACAGTTTGTTCTCATGAAGAAATGTAAAAAAAAAAAAAAAAAAAAAGAAAGAAAAGTTTGTGGTTAAATAAAGTGCATCGTTCTCGCGTTTCCTTTTTTAAGGTGCGAAGCGACGCTGCGGTTTCTACAGTTACTCTGTCCCCATGATTTGTATTTTATTTAAGGCAACATTACATTTTCGCCATCTATATGTACAATATAAGAGTGTGTGTGTGTGTGTGTGTGTGTGTGTGTGTGTGTGTGTGTGTTAGGGATGGGATGATGTATTGGTGTGACAGTACACTGTGTGGTATTACAGTACCTATTTTATTAATAGCATTATTAAAATAAAACTAATTATAAATTATTATTAATTATATCACACGAAGAGAAAGAAACAAAACAACGAATAGGAAAAGCAAACAAAAGAGAAATAAAATCTAAAACTGAAAGAAAAAAAGGAGAAGAAAGAAGAGAAATGTTAGAATTTTGTTAGACGTTTTACTCACAAAGCGCCAACGAGGGTTACTGTAGTTTCAGAGATTTCTGTTCAGCATTTAAAAAAAATAAAATAAATAAAAACAGCTGTTATAAAAATAACATTTAATAATCGTACACACGGTGAAAACAGGTAAACGTGCTAATCATGTAAGTAATAAACACTGCGTGTTTAGCGTTATAGTAAAATACTGAGCGTGAAGTCGATTATTTACGTCGCCGGGTGTTTTATTCCTCTTATACCACAGCAATAACAAAGAAGTTATTACAGAGCACGTCAAACGTTTCGTCCGTTTATAGTTACATTTAATAGAAACGAGTGAGTTCCTGTTGTCGCTTACGTTATAGCAGCTATAAATTTTTTTTTTCTCTCTTGAAGTTAATAATAATATTTAAAAAAACGCAGCGTGTTACGAATGTTACCGAGAAACCGCAAAGAAGAAGCGTAAACTCCTCCGTCCTGAAGATGTCGTAAAACTTAAAGTTACAGCTTCACCAAAGCTCTGACACTGGAGACTCCTTCCATAAATGTCACATAATAACGTCTCCTTATTTGAGGAAAGCGTCACCATATCGACGATTTTTTTTAACACGAGTTATGAGCGTGTTAATATAAACCTGTGATGTGAAGCTGCGCTACTGTCAGAGCTGCTGTTATAGAAAACTAATCAACACTGATTCTGACCAATCAGAGTCCAGGACTCGACAGTGATACTGTTTTTTTTTTGTTGTTTTTTTTAAAGTTGATACCGAATTGGAAAAATATACAATGAATTAAACTGAATTGACAAAATGGCTGCAAGTTTCTCAACTAAGACAAAAACCTGAGATCAGCTGACATCTCCTTCTCCAGGATGGATATATACCACACACACACACACACACACACACACACACACACACACACACACACACACACACACTCACAACTAGGGGCAATTTAGCATACCCAATCCATCTACTGAGAGGAAACCAGAGAACCCAGAGGAAACCCAAACGGAGAACATGCAAAACTCCACATAGAGTGTAACCTGAGCTCAGGATGGAACCCTGGAGCCGTGAGGTGGCATCGTACCGCCTTATCTCACATTTCCCTAATCGCGTTATTTCATCGTGTCGATATATCATCCCCGGCATGTTACAGGATTACGCTAGGAGCGTGTTTGGTGTCAGCAGCTGATGCTGGACTCCGTGAAGCTTGGCGAGCTGTGGCTGAAGAGGCGCAGCGTGGCGTTCCTGTACTTCTTAGACATGGCGTTGTACAGGATGGGGTTAATGGCGGCGCTGAGGTAGAAGAGGACGAAGGAGACGAGGCTGCAGTACTGAGCGATCAGAGACCATAACGGGGACGCGAACGCCTCGGGCGACGCCGAGAACAGGTAGCGACCCACGTGGAACGGGAGCCAGCAAAGAACGAAGGCAAACACCATCACGGCTAAGTGGAGGAGAAGGAGAAACAGCTCAAACACAAACACTCATACTTACAATCAGTTAGCATTACACTTATTTTTTAATTCTTCTCCAGCATTTTAGCTTTTAGCTTTTTTTTTTTTTTTTTACCAGTTGTTCATTTAACGTCACTCGATGGTTTGTCATGTTACGAAAAGTTTCGGCTGCTGAACAACTGCTTGCTGAACGATTGCACAAACGATTCAAATCAGAAAACCACAAATAAATTACGTTTTCTAATTCTGAAGACGTCGGCAGAAAACGAGGGGTAGAGGGGTGCCAATACTTGTACAACAGTCCATAATTATACAAAAATTATTATACAAAATTAATTGTGTGCTAGCTAATAATTTGACCCCACATACACACTCGTACCCTACGTTAACACTAGAAGATGACAAGTCCTTTGTAGTTTGTGTATCGACTGCTACTGTTGTTGCTTTTGGGGGCGTGGCCTGTCCAGTGCACCAGTTTTGTTTAAAACGTATTAAAGTTACGTGCTCTGCTTAGTACTACCTGTACTAGCTACGTACGCTCACCAGAGGCACCGACGATCTCCGCTACTTCCTTCCAAGCTTTATTTTTTTATTCCTAACGTCTCTGTAGATTAAACCATAACGAGGTTATACGTTTTTCTTACGTTTTTGCGTCAAAACTGATGTCGTGAGCGGGGAACTGAAGAAACGTCGGACCACACCACGTCAGCCGTTAGATCGGTTCGAGGACTCGACCGAGACGATTGTTCGGATTTGTCGCTTCTTTACGCTGTAGCTAATCTGCATAGAGTACGCACGTAGAAAACGAACGAAGTATGAAAGTAGGTTTATATTACGCACATTCTGACATTACAAACGTCTCACACACACTTTTACACGTACTAAATGCATCGTACTTACGTAACAGTACGCTCTGATATTACACACACACACACACTCACCAAGCATCTTGATGGTCTGCCTGTTGCTGCTGTCCCTGCTCTTCATCCTGTCCCTCCTCCTCCTCTTCCTCCTCCAGAGTTTGCGGCCGATCAGTCCGTACAGCACCGTCAGGCAGAAGACGGGCAGCAGGAAGAACCCGCTCGAGACCCACACCATGGCGCTCAGCAGGCCCGTACGCGTGCCGTACTCCGTGGCCTTGCACTCGCTGGTCTCGCGCCAATCGGTGCCGTTCTCGTGCTCGACGCCCACCAGCACGAACACGGGCCCGGCGCTGCACAGGGCCACGGTCCATAGCGCGAGGATGAGCCCGCGTACGCGACGCTTGGTCACCGCTACTTTGGCCCTGAGCGGGAAGCAGATGGCGAAGTATCGCTCCGCACTCAGCGCCGTCATGTTCAAGATGGTGGAGTAGGTGCAGCACTCGCTCACGAACTGGAAAAGTTTGCACAACGCGTTCCCTAACGTCCACGGCCGGTACCGCCACATCCGGTACAGGTCCAACGGCAGGCACAGGAAGATCAGCAGGTCCGAGAACGCCATGCTGGACAGGTACAGGTTGGTCGTGGTGCGCATCTCTTTGTACTTGAACACCACCATGATGGTGGTCAAATTTCCTGCCACTCCAGCGAGGAAGAAGAGCACGCACGTGACCGTTACACCGATGAGGACCGGGACGGGGAAAATGGCGACCGGTGGCGACGAAGAAGTATAAACGTTAGCGTAAGCATCCCAACTGCAGTTTGACGAACAGTTCGACAGGTTCGTCCACATCACGTCCATGATGAGAAGTCACTGAAGAGCTTTTTTAAATTTGTTATTATTTGTTAGCTTTTCCCTCAACATGTCGCCCCAAAGCTAACAGACACTGACACACATTTATAACCCAACTCATAAAGTATAAAGTCGTTTTTTAATCCTGTGACAGGTTTAGAGCGACCAATAAAAGCAAAGACAGTTATCTTACAGGAGTGGACATTTCCAAAACTTCCAGAAATGTTGAGAAAATCAGTGTTTATTTCCGTGTAACAGTGAAATCCTACATTACATTACAGTGAAGTGAGAATCCTGTCAGAACACCATAGCAACATTTCTCCAAAACAAGCCAAAACAAACCAAAAAAAGACGTCCAGAATGGACCAAACTGACTCACATGCCTCCAGTCAAGCAGAAGAATGTTGATGAAAGCTGCTGGAATGGTCCAGTTCTTCCATTTTCCTTCATTTCTTTGTATTTATGTGTTTATGTTTATAATCTCAGTGTATCAGTGAAGCAGCCGCTCTGAGATTCCTGTCAGGCTGAAGCGCGGGAAAGTGAATGGCGAGAGCAGCGCGAGGCAGGAAAGGTGATGCAGCGCGCGGGCGCGACCCCGACACACCAGCGCGCGCGTTCCCGAGAGCAGCATTCAGCCTGCAGCGCTTCATTACTGTAATGTGACATGAGAGCGTACTGAGTTATTCATTCACACGCCATCAACACTGATTTAAACACTTTGCTCACTTCAGCTTTTAAATAGCTTTTGTTATTTGCTTTAATATAGAGACGCGTCTGTACCTCAGCATCACCCCTGTAACAGACAGACAGACAGGTACAA
>CM040988.1:24756778-24768807 GCA_022985145.1 Pangasius djambal
TCCAGTCAACTCTGAATTCCTACTCGGAGACTCGGGACGGTCTCGTCAGCCCCGAGTTCAGCAAGTGACGTCAGATCAATCAAAATGGCCGCCCAGAGCATCATCAGTAAACACAGCAGCACTTCTTACATTTAAACGGGTTATATTCTGTATACAAGCATCAGCTTTAGATCGATTTAACATACAGAGATGTTCACGTGTCACGACTCTACGGTTCACTGTTCTGACGAGGTAAATACTGTATACATCAATCATCACAGCTAGCTGGCTAGCTTGTTGCTAATGAGAGACGAACATCGAGGCGTCCATGTTTTTTTTTTTTTTTTTTTTCCCATTTTGTCGCTCGAATGCACTGACGTTGAAGCTGAAAATGACATAATTCAGAGTTCTGACTTTCCACTTCGGAGGTAATTCAGATGTAGCGTGATGGTTTGACGGTGAAGCTGTGAGGGGGCGGGGCTTGTGCGTTACAGGCAGCTCGACAGAAAATTGACGCATAGTCGGTTTTTGTGTTTTGTCAACTTTCAACGTTGATAGTTTTACGTATGAAACGTCAATCCTGAGAGAATCTCATTATGCTGTAGAGCAGCGGGATTGGGACGCTCTGCTACAAAAAATTAATTATGGGAAACAAATTACAGTCAGTAAAGTGTGTGTGTGTGTGTGTGTGTGTGTGTGTGTTTACGGTAAGTGTGTGATCCATGTTCCTCAATGTCTAAAGTCTAAAGTCCACTGAGATACACTGAGAAGGTCTAATCTAGATTACTGTAGCATATTAATTTTAATGTATAAATGCGATATTGGACTAAACACCTTTATCCTCTTATTTAACTTTTTTATCTTTAAGGATTCTTTAATAATTAATGGTTCTTGTCTTCCTAAAAAAAATTGCACTTGGAACTCTTTCCGATTGGGAACCTTCAAGGGTTCAGAGGAACAGCCAGAGAACCTTTAATGCGTATCTCCAAAAGTGTTTCTCTGTTAGAAAAAGGTTCAGAGTAAAACACTTTTTTTTGAAGTAAAAAAAAAAATTGTAAGAGTTTTACATTCTTAGAAAATGTAGAACCTTGAAGGGTTCTTCAGTTGGCCTTCTGGGGTTCTACAACAAAGTGTTTCCCTTTTACAAAGGATTCTAACTAGACCTCTTTTTCGGAAGTGCACTTAATTATCCCAAGAACCCTCGAGGAACCCTTTTTTCTAAGAATGTATGTATTATCTGGGTGAGTGTGCAATACAAACGCCAACTTACTGCTCACTGTTTTCTTCTAAATACTTGGAGCCTGTCGGGACAAAAAGGGTTCTTTAATGTTTTTTTGGGGGGGAATTAAAGGTTCTTAGCTGCCGAAAATGGTTCTATGGAGCCCTTTATGATAAGGAAATGCTCAGTTCTCAGGGTTCTTTACAGGTTCTCCCTAAGGGCTAAAAGTTCTAAGTGTGTCAGTAACATGTAAAACGTTAGTTAGAGTGGAAAGTTGTCTTTGGCTTCAACCTAAAAACAACAAGGCAAAAGTACATAAACGGTATAAAAATCTAAAAGTGAAATATACATTACACTTCAACACACACACACACACACACATATATATATACATACATTTCCATTTATCTAAGTTATCTAAAAAAATACAGTAATAATAATAGTAGTAATGCTGACAGGATGAGGTGCGAGTGTGTTAGACTGGAGGAATTACAGTAAGTGATTTGTTTATTCTTCAGAAGGAGATTTTGGCCTGAAGCTTTGACATGAAGATAGATTTCGTCATGTTATAAAGCACACAGGTGTGTTCAGCTCTCCATAACCAGAGTCACCTGTTTCTAATGCAAACACACACGTCATGGAATCGCCCATCTGATGAAGGTGAAGTGTGAATATCCCAGCAAGCAGAGAGAGAGAGAGAGAGAGAGAGAGAGAAACATAATTTTATAAAACTCAGAGAGCATGTTAGTGGACAGATCTGGTTAACTAGCTAGTTTAGCTAAGAAAACAGCGAGGCAAAACTCCAGTGTGTCGCTACATCATCATCATCATCATAATAATAATAATAATAATAAGAAGAAGAAGGTCCTCCATCTTTTCTACTGACCACAAACACTACAGTCTTGCCTTCTTGTTTCCCATTGGCTCACAGTTCTCAGGTCAAAGTTCAGCTAGATAAGGTCCGCATGAAACGAAAGTAAACGCTGCAAGAAGCAGAGACAAGTGGGAGGATTTAGATACATGAAGGGGGCGGGGCCAAGGATGCCGTTAGGTAGACAAAGGGGCGGGGCCCAAGTGGAGATTCAGACAACTCCAAACCAGTAAACTAGTAAACTGATGATATGATCAAGAGTGGAATAACCAGACCCTACATAACGCTGCTCTCCACCACTAGCACAGACAGGAAGTCACTGACAGGAAGTAACAGCTGATATCCCTGATGTCCCATGACAGAGGAAACACACACACACACACACACACACACACTAACTGTCCCTCAGTTGGCGCTCTAAGGTCATGACCTCTCTGTGAGAGGTGAACATGTGCAGGAAATATTTCTATTTTTTATTTATTTTATAACCAAAATAGTCATATGAATTCATCTGAGGTTTTTTTTTTATTAGTTATGTTTTTTTTATCTAATTTTATTATCAATAATTCAAGAATATTGTCATTAAAATAAAATGTCATACAATAAAATGCATTATTTTATCTTTTACTATTGGTATAAAATGTATAAATATCACACCAAAGAAACATATTGTTTTATTTTAAAAATGTATATTGTAATGTAATATTTACAATTTTTACTTTGTTCTCTGTTTATCTGTGTAATTTTATCTAAATTACTTTTTCACTTAATCTTTTAAAAAATATTTAAAATAATACTTTTTTTTTTTAAAGAAAATATTTTTAAAGAAAATATTTTAGTTCCAAATCAGTGCTACTCATCCGACTGTATGTAACCATGACGACGAGTATAAAAAAAGGTTTACGCTCAACTGATGTTGACACTTTGCAATCCCAAGAAAAACTAACACTTTATATAACATGAACTAATACCATATATACAATGTAAAGTAATATTTTATATAATGTAACATAAACTACTTTATATAATGTAAACTAACGCTTTATATAATGTAAAGTTGTACTTTATATAGTGTAAACTAATACTTTACATAATGTAAAGTAAATTAATACCCTATGTAATGTAGGGTAAATTAATACTCTATATAATATAATGTAAATTAATACTTAATATTTAATGAAAAGTAATACTTTATATAATGTAACATAAACTAATATTTTATATAGTGTAGATATTTATATTTATAATGTAAAGTAAACTAATACTTTATATAGTGTAAACAAATACTGTACATAATGTAAAATAAATTAATACCTTATGTAGTGTAGAGTAAATTAATACTCTATATAATGTAAACTAATATTCTATATAGTGTAGCGTGAAATATTACTTTATATAATGTAAACTAAAACTATATATAGTGTAAACTAATACTATACATAGTGTAAAGTGATATTTTATATAATGTAACATACAATTATACTTTATATAATGTAAACTAATACTTTACCTAACATATATATACATATGTAGATATATATATTTATAATGTAAAGTAAACTAATACTTTATGTACTGTAGAGTAAAATAATACTTTATATAATGTAAACAAATACTTTACATAATGTAAAATAAATTAATATCTCATGTAGTGTAGAGTAAATTAATACTCTATATAATGTAAACTAATATTCTATATAGTGTAGCGTGAACTTGTGCTTTATATAATGTAAACTAATACTTTATATAATGTAAACTAATACTTTACATAATGTAAAATAAATTAATCTCATGTAGTGTAGAGTAAATTAATACTCTATATAATGTAAACTAATATTCTATATAGTGTAGCGTGAACTTATGTTTTATATAATGTAAACTAATACTTTATATAATATAATGTAAAGTAAACTAATACTTTATGTACTGTAGAGTAAACTAATACTCTATGTAATGTAAACTAATGCTTTATATAATGTAAACTAATGCTTTATATAATGTAAACTAATACTTTATATAATGTAAACTAATGCTTTATATAATATAAACTAAACTAATACTCTATATAGAGTAGAGTAACCTAATACCCTATATAACGAATAGTAATCTAATACTTTATATAATGTAAAAAAGGATTTATTTATTTATTTATTTATTTATTTATTTATGTGTTTGGTCTGTAGCACTAGAATGGACCGTGTAGAGATAGAAAAGGTAAAAGGTGGAAACAGAGTGCGATAACACCTTACGCGATGTAACCATAGCAAGAGTCTCTATCTTCTTTAGATAAAGAGTCTTTATCTTCCTTGTTCTATGTTACGGTCTCTCTATATTTATTTTCCCGGAGACTCCGGAGTGAGTTTTGACCCTCAGATGACGGAACAGGTTTCTACATGCTTTGGCTTTGGCATTTTCTTTAGGACAGGAAGTGCTGAGGATTTAACTCACACTGACCCTCTGTTGAATGTTCCCTGCTGCTACGCTCGAAATCAAACACAGCTGAAATATCACTTTTATACAATCTTATATTTACATTGCAGATATTTTTCTTTTTTTTTCTTTCGGTTGAACAGGTCACACTCCTAAACTGACTCATGTGCAAACCGATTATGGATAGAAGAGAAACGCTTAGGAAGAGAGAAGAAAAAGAAATGGAGCAGAATGTTTAAAAGGTAAGAATAATATTTTTTCTCGGGTGTAATTTATGTCGTGTTCCGTTAACATTGCTAAGCTATAAATCTTACATTAACCTTACATTAACACTTGCTAACTTGACGTTGATTGTAGTTTGTTACTTGTGGGTGTGGTCTTTCCAGCTTTATTTATTTATTTATTTATTTATTTTAGCTCCAATGACAAACCGTAGTGGCTATATATTGTCTCTAAAGGTACTCAGTTAAACATAAATTTAAATTACGTTACATACTGTACTAGCTTTGTTCTAGATTAGCAAAGCATGCTAACTATACTAGCTTCATACACTCACCAGAGACAACAATCAATCTGGCAAGCTGCGACACCTAAGAATAAGATAATTAATGTTGGTTTTCGGTCTCATTTTCACTCTTTACACCTTCTGTTAAAGACTTACTGGTTAAACATTAGTCTTATTTATTAGCTAGTTTATACTCTGGGTTTATACTTTGCAGTTGCCTAGCAACAGTGTTCTCACAGCTTTGACCACTTGGCTTGGGTTGATGCTAACTGTAATTTGAGTGATATTTTAGCCAGACTGAGTCTTTTCTTTGTAATTTACCAACACACCCGAGGTAAATGTTGAAGTTTTCGACGGTTCGGTTTCATTTCTACCGTCACTAGACGGAGTGCGTCAGAGTCAGAGGCGATTGTTCAGAGTCTCAATGCTTCATTATGTGTGAGTTTCTGAGATAATAACAGTGAATAAAATTGTCTCAATCACAGTTGTGAGGACGGAAAATCCACACTGTTACTGAGACAGGATCTCTGTAATTATAACAGACTTTTATTTCTAAAACTGTGAAGCCAATTTCTCTAAAAGCTCAGAAATGCACAGAGTATATACTGCGTTAACTCACGCTATACAGAGAGAATGACTGTGTTATGAGGTGTGGTGTGTGTGTGTGTGTGTGTGTGTGTGTGTTGGGTGGACCTTGTGATTTGACATGCTTACAGTGTTGCCAACTTATTGGCTTTTACTTTTTTTTTGTGATTTTATTAAAAAAAAAAAAAAAAAAAAAAAGCGAGACAAATCAAGCGACCTTTTGAGAAGACAGTAGCGACTGTCCTCTCTATTGTTCCCGATGACCAATCACTGATCACCATTGCGTCCTAAAAATCAATCACTGATCACCATTGTTCCTAACGACCAATCACTGATCACCATTGCGTCCTAAAAATCAATCACTGATCACCATTGTTCCTGACGATCAATCACTGATCACCATTGTTCAAAATTATTGAGCACTGATTGATTGCCATTGTTCTCTGTGACCAATCACTGACCGCCATTGTTCAAAACGACCAGTCACTGATCGCCATTGTTCCCGACAACCAATCACTGTTTTTCCCAACGACCACCAATCACTGATCAACGTTGTTCAAAACGACCAGTCACTGATCGCCATTGTTCAAAACGACCAGTCGCTGACCGCCATTGTTCAAAACGACCAGTCACTGATCGCCATTGTTCAAAACGACCAGTCACTGACCGCCATTGTTCAAGACGACCAGTCACTGACCGCCATTGTTCAAGACGACCAGTCACTGACCGCCATTGTTCAAGACGACCAGTCACTGACCGCCATTGTTCCCGACAACCAATCACTGTTTTTCCCAACGACCACCAATCACTGATCGCCATTGTTCAAAATTTCCCCTTTAAAGAGTTAAAACGCTGCATGTCCTATTCTCCAGTTTTAAATAATACACAAACTGGCAGTTTATTTGTGCTGGTAGTGCGTTTTTAGTTTGTAGTCACAGTTGTAGTTGTTGCTGAATGTGTGAATGAACTGATGAATGATTGTGTAGGTTACTCTCTGTTCAAATCACTAACTCTTGATCAGTAACAGTAAACCTGAAACTAAACAAATATATGACACTTGAGATGGTGGGAGTGACTGTGTGTGTGTGTGTGTGTGTGTGTGTGTGTGTGTGTGTGTGTATATAAACAGACACATGCAGTGAGCTGAAATCTGTGAGAAATGAACGACGTCGTGGAGAGTTTGGACCCTCGGGAGCTCGACTTTGACGAGGAGGAACCCGACGATGGGGACTTCGATCCTGGTGAGGTTATTACCTTAATTAATATTCATTAAATTATTGATACATTTTTATTCATATCTCATTTAAATTTATTTAAAACACATTCAAAACTGTAAAGCGAGGGTCATTCCGTGTCACTTCACATAGGAGTGTTGCTGCATGCCTCAGATTTTCTTCACTCCTTTTTTTAATTGTTGCTTGTGACCAAAAAAAAAACAAAATCTGCAAAGTGTTTTTGCTGAATTCTAACAAAATCGTGCAAATTTTTCAATTTATCTTGGAGTTTTAGTCAATAGCTTTTATTCTATTGGTTATTCAGACCTCAAAGTCTGACACAAAGTCAATGAAATATAGTAGCTTAAGCACAAACCTTGACCTCTAGCATCTGTTTCTATTAAAGTGGGGTCTATAAGCCTCTAATATAACTCACGTTTGGAAATGTTGCGCTTTTTCCCATTTTGAGGACCCTATAAGAATAAAACTGGCCTTCTGCAGTGACTTCTGCACATTTAGGCAGATAGAAAACAAGTTTGTCTTTATGTTTTTATGCCAAATTTCATGTGACTAGGAATGATATTTCTGGAGATGTTAAATCCTAAACATGGCTTCTCAGATAAGATATGATTTCATTAGAAAATATTTTTCAAGGGACGTTACAGACTTTAGTTTTTTGGTCACGAGGAACAAATTTTAAAAAAAAAGGACGACCAAAATGTGAGACAAGCAGCAATACCTCGGAGTGAGTCAGCTCTGATCTCAAAAACTGGGACGGGAACTAAAATATAAAAATGAAACCAGAAGACTGCGCTTCTTTTTTTTTTCTTTTCTAACTGTAAGTGTGATGTTTGTAGGGAAGCAGGAATGATTGTGGTCAGGTTTGGCTTTGGGTTTTGGAGAAGGTCTGAAGTGAAAGAAATCCTGTAAACCTGTAAATCCTGTAGATCATGCATTACAGTTGTAAGTGATAATTATAACGTGTTGAAGTGAACATCTCAGGGAAGGATTAGTAAATCCTGAGCATCTCCAACTCAACGACCGGCAGTGACCGCGTGCAGAGTTTTAGTTCTGAGTCGGTTTTTCATCCGACCCATTAGGGAAGATGAACATCCTCTGGGTTCTCTGTCCTGTTTTCATTGACACACTTAGTGTGGGTTTATGGCTATATTTATTTATTTATTTATATATATTTTTTTTTTACATCCGCTTATCCAGCTCCTGTTAAACACTGGACCGAACTGATCGCTCAGTGTTCAGAATCATTTCAGACTCGCACACCAATAACATTTCCATCGATTTCACATTTTCTAACTTTAATGGCTTAATGGCTTAGAGTAATGGCTTGATTCCCAGGACCCCTTGGTCTGTGCCCAGAAGGCCCGGTCTGTAGTCCGTCCCGGAAAACCTTTATCAGAATCAGAATCATTTTATTCACCATATATAATTCCTAATACATGTACAGTACTGTGCAAAAGTCTTGGCTTAGATTCCAAACATTAGTTTTCCAGCACAGAATGAAATGTTACAGAAAAATGACACATTAAATACTGGCTTTGTTTCATTTATTACTGTTTACTGCTCTTTAGAGTATTTTTTTAATGTAGAAACATTTCATTATTTTTGAAAGCGTCTTTGCTCTACAGCATTTCTTTGCATGAGCCTAAGACTTTTACACAGAACTGTAAATGTATATGGCGAATAAAATGGTTCTGATTCTGATCAAAGTTCCAGGAACGGATTAGTGACCGGGCCTTCTGGCCTACTTTTCACCCTATCGTTCAGAGTAAGCCCAGCATTTCTGTGCTGAAGTGTGCGGGAATGTTGCACAGTGAGAATTCAGTCTGCAGAAGGATATTGTTTAAGTGTGAATATTTCAGACCAAAAGAATGAGGTCATGAAGTGGCGAGGTGGCGGTACAGGTGGTGGAAATCAGGTTCCTCTGCAGGTTTGCTCGGTTTTCTCTCTGTGATGAGATGAGAAGTTTGGCAATCCAGACCCTCGGAGTAGAGCTGCTTCTGCTCCAATCGGAGACAGCTGACGTTTACAAGAACGCTCGATGGTCAGCTCCCGGTGGAGATGTTTCCAGAACGTCCCACAGTACGGAGACCTCGGGGCAGACCCCAGACCCTCTGGAGAGATTATATCTCTCAGTCAGCTTGGGAACGACAGGAGGAGCTGGAATCTGTGGTTTTGGATATAACGTATAGAAGAATTAATGGTTTGTTGATTTTTGTTTCAAAATGAAAACGTGAAAATAAGGAAATGGCTGATTTATTTTTGTTTTTTCTTGGCACACGTTTTGAAATCGGAAACTTCATTTTTTCATAAAAAAAAAAAAATAGTATTTACTCTGGTTTAAATGCCACTGCAGGTCATTTCAGTGTGAACAGAGTCGATCTGGAAGGAAACGTCATCTACTCTAAGATGTATAACTCTGGAAGCCTGTTTTCATAAAAGATACGATAAAAATGGGATCGACGTGTGCCGAAATAACTCTTGGGTGATTAAAAATATTCTTAATTAATCCTGCTGATCATCATCAAAAAAGCTTGTTGTGATCTGTATTAGCAGTAGATCAGGCGCTAACGCTGATCTGTAATTTGACCAGTGATCACTGATGAACATCCGACTCATTCAAGATTGTTCGTTAATTTTAGCCTCAAGAGAATCTGAAATGATGAAAAACAAGCATCGAGTGCTTCGTGTAGTATTTACTGATTTAAAGCCAGATATTGTTTTGACTATCTTGTTCACAGTGTACATGGAAATCAGAAATCTGAGCTGACCTTCTCAGCCTGTTTCCACCACATCCCACGCCAGGGAAAGCGAATGTAAGATGAGTGAGTGGAAAAAAAACAGAGCGAGACAGACCGGTGTGTGTGATAGGGGTAGTTATGTGTCACACACTTCTGTACAAATAGTACAGCGTGCCACAACACGTCCTCACCTCTCCCTGTATCCCACACCACGCTCAGGTGGTTTCCAAACCCCAGTGTCTTTCCCTCCTCCCTCAGCTCCCACACTCCAGTTTCGGTATTACTCACAGAAAATTATAGAACACTGAAATTACGTGATTATGATGTGTTACGCTAACCTCTAACATACACTGTATGGTCAAAAGTTTGTGGACACCTGACCATCACACCCATATATGGTTCTTCCCCAAACTGTTGCCACAAAGTTTGAAGTACACAGAGGCTCAAACCTGCTCCAGCATGAAAATGCCCCTGAGCACAAAGTGAGCTCCATGAAGACATGGTGTGTGAAGGTTGGAGTGGAAGAACTCGAGTGTCCTGCACAGAGCCCTGACCTCAACCCCACTGAACTCCAACCTTTGGGATGAACTGGAACACCAACTGCACCCCAGACCTCCTCGACATCCCAACATCAGCGCAACAAATCCCCACAGCCACGCTCCAACATCTAGTGGAAAGCTTCCCAGAAGAGTGGAGATCATTATAACAACACACACAGGGGAATAAATCTGGAATAAGATGTTTAACAAGGACATACGAGTGTAATGGTCAGGTGTCCCAATACTTTTGTCCGTATAGTGTATGTCTTATTTTCCTTCAGGAAAAAGCGTAGTGATGCTGCACTGTCTGCTTTGCTCCGAATCGGCCGTGTTTTTGTCTCTTGTCCTCAGATTGTTTGTCCTGCTTATCTCTTCAGCATGAGTGCACATATGGAGTAACAGATACGGAAAATGTAATTAGTGCTATCAGTACGTTGTTATTGTATCGCAGTATTTGTTCGAGAAAGACTTCATAACTTATGATGGTTATTATAAGCAGGCAGGACTGATGCATAGAGGGTGCAAACACTTGCTTTAAAACCTCCAGGTAACGGACGTATTGTTTATTGATTTTTTTTTAACAAATTTTTATCTAATATTGTGGTGATAAAGGCACAACACAATGCGCTTATATAAAAAATAAAGGAAACAAGTTAAATCTTTAACCAAGTTGTTTCAGAGCTTCAGTTTATTAATGAAAAAATATCAGAAACAAATTAAACACCATTTGTAATTGTTTGTGAGTTTTTTTTTTTTTGTTGTTGTTTTTTTTTGTTTTTTTAAAAAAAATATTTAATATCTGGCTTGTGCAGACCAGCAACAATTTCTCTTTTGAAATTTGTTAGTTTTTGCCAATGCGTACGGACGATAAAGGGATCAATAATAGTGTAATAATAACAACATTATAGGCAACAGTAACTATACTTCTTTATCTGTTTGTTTTTGAGAGTAGATACCATTATTCTCAAAAGACCTTTCTTTTGTAAATAGTCTTTGTTAAAGGAAAGGTATGTGGATAATTTTTGTTAACGGTAAAAGTATATTTGTTTGTTTGTTTTTCCCCTCAGTGTCGAATTTTACTAGTTTAGTCATTTTGCCACTAGTCAGCTCGCCCGTATCATACGACAGCTACCACCCGGGCAGGGTGAAGGCTAACACGTGCTTCCTCTGAGACACGTGAGACTAGCCGACTGCATCTATAACACATGGAGGAAAGTGCTATCTGCCCTCTTTCGCATACACGATCTCCTGGATGCACGTGATTGGCTAGTGTCGCTGTGGAGAGAAAAATCGCAGAGAAATCTCGCACTGATAGCAGGACCTTTTTTTTGTTTTTGCTAGTTTACTTTAATACAAAAACATTGTAAAAATAAGGAAAAATAGTATACATTAAAATACTTTTGTATGCGTTCATCACTTATTATCATTCAGTAGCTTCCTACATCATACATCAGAGCCCTATGTTTAGATTTAACAGTTTCTATCATGGATCCTTTTTATCTATGTATATGATCCAGTGTTTAACATAAATATCCTTATATACACACACAATCACTCTCTCTCTCTCTCTCTCTCTCTATATATATATATATATATATATATATATATATATATATATATATATATATATATACACAGTACTGTGTCTTAGGCACATGCAAAGAAACGCTGTAGAGCAAAGACACCTTCAAAAATAATGAAATTAAATGTTTCTACATTAAAGAAAACTCCTATAAAGAGCAGTAAACAGTAATAAATGAAACAGAGTCAGTATTTAATGTGAGGATCCTTCGCTTTAAATAAATAAACAGTGTCTCAGGTGCAGTGTGTGCAGTTTGATAAGGAAATGAGCTGGAAGTGTTACTGAGCATCTTGCAGAAGCAGCCGCAGTTCTTCTGGAGACTTTGACTGTCGACTCGCTTCTTATT
>CM040988.1:24781718-24791718 GCA_022985145.1 Pangasius djambal
CAGGTGAGACACTGCTTCAGGTGAAAGACTGCTTCAGGTGAGACACTGCTTCAGGTGAGACACTGCTTCAGGTGAGAGACTTTCAGGTGGGACACTGCTTCAGGTGAGACACTGCTTCAGGTGAAAGACTGCTCCAGGTGAGACACTGCTCCAGGTGAGACACTGCTCCAGGTGAAAGACTGCTTCAGGCGAGAGGTCCTAAATTAAATTAAGAGGTCTTAATTTCTGCTTGATCATTTCAGAGTAGTGATATTATTATTCGTGCTAAGATGATGTGCACATGATGTGGTAATAGAATATTAAGGCAAGGCACCTTTTATCCTCAATCTTCATAGCATTCAGTTTGAGTCAGTATATCACTCATGCCTCTAAATATAGAGTAATAGTGCCGTCACAGAGTAACAGACTTAACATGTTAAACTGCATGTACACATTATTTTATATTTCTAGCAACCACAACACTTTACAGGAAGACTGTCCCTACTGTCCCTACTGTCCCTATATGTCTCTATATGTATAGACACATTATATGAGTTGCAGGACATGAGACTCAGTGACACACACATACCTGGAAGCATTCGATTAATGATTAATCACGAGAGAATGAAAACAGCAGGAAGGGCATTAATCCTGTCAGTAAACAGCACCTACACTGATGTCATAACCATAAACACTTACCAGAAAATTGATCAGGTTCACCTACCATACAGGCCGTACGAAGTATTGCCCACCTGTTCAACCTGTGCAACCTATTAGAGACTAAACCCATGTATGGTGTCTGTTAGTGACAGATTCTGATTGGCCGTTGGTGATCTTTGGTTGTTCAATTTAAGCAAAATTGATATTTCCTTGGGTGCTATTACTTTTGATTTGTTTTGTTTTCTCGCTGCACATCATGAAATGAATGAAAAAAAACAAACTTTTTTTAAAAATATGTAGTCTGATGTAACTGAACTAACGACTGTTGTTAAAAATAAAAATGTATGCATGCCTGACGTAAGTGGAACTGGGAAGAATTGCAAAAAATATCAAGACCAGGAAGATGTTTGGTGATTATTGTATTATGCTTTAGCTCTAGAACTGGCAGGACATGTCCATTGACGTGCACAAAGTGTGGAAAAAGAGTGTAACAAGGACTGATCCATGCAGCGGGATTACAAAAAACTTATCCTCTTTCCAAAACCGGTTTGTTCTGTCTCTGCCAGCTTTCCTCGGAAGTCGGATGAGGGAAATTCACCAGAAGCCAGCTACGCTTCTAGGGCACAATCAGATAGTTAATGGACTGTCAAAACAATGAGTCATCTTTATGAGGTGCACTTACACTGCCACTGCTTGGCTTACAGCGTGGGTGAATTTTAGAGAATAATAAAAACTTCTTTATAACTGTAAAAACTTGTTTTTAATTTTGCGTCTCAGAGTCTTGATTGATAGGACAACAGCACCAAAGCACCACTTTATGCCCTTTTTGCCTAGAAGGGAATCTAGCAAGAAATCATGCTCAAACAAGCACGTGTTTAGATTTATATTTATAGCCCGAGATCAGCTACTTTAGTATCTGCATTATTTACTGTAGTAAAACCTCAGTAGGCATCACATTCCAGGCATCATTCAGCACCATCACACTCACCTCTTTAAGGCACGGGATTAGTTTATTCACTCACACTCGCTTAAGTTTACCCAACTAGCAGGTGCTGGACCACTGTTTACTCAATAGCAAACTAAGGCTAACTAGCATACTAGGCACACACACACAAACACACACACACACACACGTACAGTGGTTAGCTATCTACAGGATGATCAAGGCACTCACAGGGTTCACTTACACGTACACTTTCACTTACAGCTTCCTCTGAACACACAGGAACAGCAAGAACCGTTCTGTTGTTTTGCTGTACACTGAAGACATCTGAGTTTGGGATCGAAACATGAACATGAGACGACAGATCAGAATTTCAGCTTTCATTTCTTGATATTTAGGTCGAGATGTGTTAGACAACTTAGAACTTAAAACCTTCTGTTTGAGCCCACCCATTTTTCAAGTGATCAAAAATATTGGAACACGCGACCGATAGGTGTGTCTTGTTGACTGATTGTTTAAACAATTAATAGCTCTGAATGTCTCCTCTTGGCTTGAGCTCTGGGTTTCACCTGCAGCCAGTCAGCAGGCAAGGGAGCCAATTTGACTGTGCTGTCTTGGTGGGTGGGTATAATCTTTCTTCTCTGTCAATCACAGCGACGTTAGCCAAGTACGGTTGTCTGTGAACTCATGTATGCGGAAGACTGAAGACAGTGCTTTCCTCCGAGTGTGTTACGCCGCTCTGTGCTTGAAAAGATTGGCATCAGGTGTCAGGAAGCACGTGTTAGTCTTCGTCGGTTGGTACGGAAGAGCTGGCTGGCGTGTGGGAAATTGCAGGTGACCAAACTGAGGAAAAAAACCCAAAAAAACATAAAATGTAAATGTGTCTGAATCCTGAGCAATAACTGCACGATTTGACGAAAGCTTTGTCAAGACAAGACAATTCAAGACAGCATTGCAATATCCCGGCCTGCTGGTGCCAATTCCACAGACCCGCATAATTTTTAGAGAGAATACGTGTGATCAGAGATATTTTTTACTGATATGCAGAACAATGTAAGGATTACAATCTAATGTCAAACAAACAGAATTCCAATCACGGTAGACTTAACAGATCTAGACATGAATAGATATCTGACTGTCTATAGGTCATTAATTTGCTTAAAGGCTACTAAAACGTACATATTATGTATGTATCATGAGTTTAGACACTGATACTTAGATACTAAAATGACTAGGGTTTAGATTTGCTCTCATTAGCAGTAGCTTCTCCATAGCAATCCTTAAAGTATCCAGGAAAGTGCCAATGCTTACGGAGGAGTTTACAGATTTACAGAATAGGGTCTAAATTACACATCCCGAAACCAAAACCTTGTCATATCTGTTTATTAATGATTTGCCTAATTGTAATAATAATAATAATTATTATTATTATTATTATATAAAGCAACAGCATCACTGCATAGTTTATCGGAGTTTCTGAGTAGCAGGAAATATCTTATTTAAGAATTGAAGAACTCATTGAACCTGCTGCTTTCTTTTGGGTTATACACGTTTTGCTCTCCGGCAGTTTCTTTTCTTTTCTTTTCAGTCGAGTTCTAGGGAACCTTCTATCCAGAACTCTACCCAGTCTTCTTCTCTTAATAAACACCTGTCAAAAAGAAAGAAGAGACAAAAGTCATGTCAGTGTTTATCCAGGGAGAAGGAAATAAAGCACAATTTCAGTGATGTACAGTTTAGCTGAACAGGATCATATACAAATCAGAAGAAGGCAAAGATTCAAACAAACCATGGACATTTCAAATAAATAAATAAATAAATAAATAAATGAATGAATAAATGCTTATATGACGCTACAGCAGAGGTCAGGTTACTAATCACGCAACCTTGTTCTTTGCTCCAAACTCAATCTGGTAGCCATTTCACCAAAAACAACAACAGTACTGTAAAGAAAAGAAAACTGTAAAGAAGAGCGACGAGTGTAAGTGTTGACATTTTTTAAATCACCGTGTGTTGTGAAATCACTGTGACTGTTTGTTATGGCTCTGCTGTGTGATCTGTTCAGTCAACTGGTCCAGGCCTGAGCGAGAGCCGGGGAGATGGATATCTATATTCCACTGTATATTTCTATATCTCGCCCAACTTGACGAAGCGTGTGATAGAGACTGATTGTGATTCTTGACCTTTTTGATAGTGAATGGAATGAACCTTTACTCTCTCTGTTTAAGACCCGGTAATGCATTCTTTTACTTTATACAGTTTTATACTTAGCTGTCTTAGTAGTGTTTGTTTATTCAGCATCACTCTAGTTTATGTGTTTACCTGAGAACGGCTCTCCAACCGGTAGCTTAGTTTTAACATGAAACAACGAAGCTAGCTAGAGATTCAACTAAGTTTGTGAAGTCGTGTTACAAATTCCAATTAATTTTCTAATACAAGTACGTCTGTAAAGGTTGTGAGTTCAAACCCCAGCACTGTAATGCTGGCACGGTTGGGTCCTTACAATTCCTGTCTGAATTGTAAGTTGCTTTGGAGAATTTTAGCAAGAGATGAGTGATTTACTTACATCTGTAAGTAAGGGTTTGGAACAATTTTGGGCCTCTTTGTTCCAGTGAAGGGAAAGCTTAATACTACAGCATACATTCTATACAATTGTATGTCTGTGAAGACTGCATTTGTTGTTAAAAAGGATAAACCAACATGAAGACCAGAGAGCTGTCTCTGGGAGAAAAGCAAACCATTTGCTCCTCCTCGCTGCTTGACCCATCCTGATGCCCTACTTCTGGTTGGAGTTCTCATCGGTTGAGTTCACTCACTGCTGCTGGGGCCCCATATGGACGGCCTGAAGAACCGTTTGGTTTGCTGGGGATGGTGCCGCCTGGGGGCTGTGGAGATGGTTTGGGGATCACATATGGGGAGCTGTACTGTAATGGCTTGGGACTGCGATTGCTGTAGTGGCTTTGGGGCTGCGGTTGCCACGAGCGGCTTCGTACTCAGGACTCCATCAGTGGACGGTGGATAGATTTTAACCAACCGGACTTCTTGCAGAAACTGTGATGAATTTATTGGTTGCACATTTGCACTATTTGTCCTTATAGTACACAATAATAGAAGGGATTTATTTATAATCGCACCATCTGTTGCACCAGATGAGGATGGGTTCCCTTTTGAGTCTGGTTCCTCTGAAGGTTTCTTCCTCATATCATCTCAGGGAGTTTTTCCTCACCACCGTCACCTCTGACTCGCTCATTAGGGATAAATTCACATATTTACAATATATTTTTTGTGAATCCATTTATTTCTGTAAAGCTGCTTTGTGACAATGTCCACTTTTAAAAGCGCTATACAAATAAAACTGAATTGAATTGAATTGAAGCTGAGAAAAGAGGGAAAATCCATCAGAGCCATTGCACAAGCATTGGGTATAGCCAATACAACAATTTGAAATGTCCTGAAAAAGAAAGAAACTACTGGTGCACTAACAACCAGACACCGAACAGATCAGCCAAGGAAAACAACCGTAGTTGATGACAGAAATATCGTGAGAGCTGTGAAGAAAAACCCAAAAACAACAATCAGTGACATCACCAACAACCTCTACAGGGCAGGGGTGAAGGTTTCACAATCCACCGTTCAAAGTGCAGAAATATAGAGGCCAAACCACGAGAAGCAAACCTCTCATCAGCAGTAAGAATCAGAAGGCCAGATCGGAATTCACAGAGAAATACAGAGATGATCCACAAAAGATCTGGAACCAAGATGAACCTCTACCAAAGTGTGGAGAAAGAAAGGATCTGCTCATGATCCAAAACATAAGGAGCTCATTGGTCAAGCATGGTGGAGGTTGTGCCATGGCTTGGGCTTGCATGGCTGCTTCTGGAACAGACTCACTAATCTTTATTGATGATGGAACTCATGAAGGTAGCAGCACAATGAATTCAGAAACCTACAGAAACATTCTGTCTGACAATTTACAGAGAAATACATCCAATCTTCATCATGCAGCAAGACAACGACCCAAAACACACTGCAACACGACAAAGCACTTCATCAGGGGGAAAAGTGTAAGGTTTTAGACTGGACAAGTCCATCAGCAGACCTTCACCCAACTGAGCATCAGGAGAAAAGGAGACTGAGGAGACTGAAAGAACATCTCCCACCCCCCATCCTCACCATGTTCTACAGAGGGACTATCGAGAGCATCCTGTGCAGCTGCATCACTGCCTGGTTTGGGAATTGCACTGTGTCAGATCGCAAGACCCTGCAGCGGAACAACACACACACACACACACACACACATATATACTGTATATACACACACACACAACTGAGGATCCTCCATCCTCTATGTACATGTTTTACACATGTTTTGCACATATCCTATGCTGCTGCTACCATTATGTTTACACTATTTCAGCTATTTATATCGAACTCTGTAATATTTGCGCTACTGTCACTAGATCACTTTAAACAGAAGTGCGTGCTGGTCGGCGCTGTAGTCACTGTACTGTCTTGTTCTGTCTTGTGCGTCTGCACATGTTTGCACTTGTGCACTTTACGTATAAATTGTGTCGTCCCTGTAGTTCTGTGTTGTTCTGTGTTTGTCTTGTGTAGCACCTCGGTCCTGGAGAAACGCTGTTTCGTTTCACTCTGTACTTGTATATGGCTGAAAAATGACAATAAACTCCACTTGACTTGAAGGGAGAAACTCCCCAAAACTAAGAAAAACTGAAAGAAGCTGCGCTACGAACCTGGAAAAGCTTCACAAAAGAAGAATGCAGCAGTTTGGTGACGTCATTGGGTGCCACGTTCTAAGTTGTTTAACACGTCTAGATGTAAATATACAGTATTTGGTTGTGAACACCACTTTGTGTTCCTTTGAATTTCCTCCTCCTGCAGTTGTGTTTGGAATGAGGAACAACATGTGTAATATATAATGATTAACAAGATGTATTTTGTGTGTGTGTGTGTGTGTGTGTGTGTGTGTGTGTGTGTGTGTGTGTTTGTGTGTGTGGATTTGGTCGAAACCACATAGTCAGGAAGAAGCAATTCCAGTGAAGTGGAAGCCTGTGTGTGTGTGTGTGTGTGTGTGTGTGTGTGTGTGTGTGTGTGAGTGTGTGTGTGAAAAAAAAAAACTTGAAAGGAAGTAAAATAATAGGAGTTTCAAAGGAACTTTCACAGCAGCGTTCTCCTTTGAACTTTCTAAGCAGACTTAGAAACATTTTTTCATCATGTTTATCTGTGAATTTTATTTGAATTTCCCAATCAAACTAAGATCTTTTTTTTATCGTGATCCGCTGTAGAAAATAATGATAAACCGGTCTAAATTAGAATTGTAAATATAAATGATTTTAACAGATTATTATTATTATTATTATTATTATTATTATTATTATTATTATTAAACAATACATAATATAGTTTATTAATGTGATATTGATATGTTACAAGAGACCATGATATTTAAATATTTAATTTAAATGTTAAATTTAGTGCTAAATAATAACAGTTCTAAGCAGATGACTAATGATTGATTAGCTGTATGTAACTGAACGTTTCCTTCTTCTGTTTTTATGATTATGTTCAGAATACACTGCACTGAATTTCTGATGAAATGCGTGCGGTCAAACACCTGCTTTTCCTGTTTCAACACCACGCCTCCTTCTTCGCCTGCACAGTGTTATAAATGTCTCCACCTCAGGGTTCTGCTTCAGTCTGTGATCTGAAACTCAACCGAAAGGAAACAGCAGCGGTGGAAAAGCCTGCAGTATATATATTTATTTATTTATTTAACCCATAAATATCACTGTC
This sequence comes from Pangasius djambal, assembly GCA_022985145.1. Taxonomy (NCBI): domain Eukaryota; kingdom Metazoa; phylum Chordata; class Actinopteri; order Siluriformes; family Pangasiidae; genus Pangasius; species Pangasius djambal. The sequence goes on from CM040988.1 coordinate 24,789,109, forward strand.
TTTTTTTTTAATTCTGTTGTTGTGAAAATGGCGAACGATTCTTCGGGATCATCTCTGGATAAAATCGATTTCGGTTCTCTCAAGGTAAGCTCAGTTGACTCTTTATTTGTTTATTTGTTTATTTGTTTATTTGTTTGTTTGTTTGTGGTGTGATTTTGCTGATAGTGCAGCAGTGAACTGTTTATTTATTTGCTTGTTTGTTTATTTATGCATTTATTTATATGATACATTCTGTATTTGCTATATGAGAACTGAAACATCCCTTAGAGCGGCAACAAACTAGCTGTCTGTCCGTGTATCTTTTGTCATACATCTCGTGTGTGTGTGTGTGTGTGTGTGTGTGTGTGTGCATTTATAGTCTGCTAGTGTTAGAGTTAGTTTTAGGGTAAATTAGGGTTTAGGGTATTCGGCTCACGGATAAGGGTTTTAATGTTTAGGGCTGGAGCTAGTGTTTAGGTTAAGTTTGAATGAGTAGGGAGTAGGGAGTAGGGTGTAGGGAGTAGGGATGGAGACGGGTTTGAGATGAGTTCATATCTGCAGCCTAAGTGAAGATGATGTGGTTTACCCGGCTCAGATTTGATCAGAGTTGTTCCTCAGAATCTGATATGAAGAAGAAAACAGTTCTAAGCTGGAAACAGAGACAGGTGCAGAGTGAGACATTAAAAGCTCACGAGTTTCTCGAGAAATGTTTTTACGTGCCAGAGAAATGATCACTGCAGCTGTAACGAACCTGATGACACAGTTATAGAAGAGAAATGATTTATAATCGCACTAACCGTTATCGCCCAGATGAGCATGGGTTCCTCTCAACGTTTCTTCCTCATACCGTCTCAGGGAGTTTTTCCTCACCACCGTCACCTCGTGTAAATTAAAAATAAAAGGGATGTGTAGAAACGGTAGGTTATACAGGATGTCCACTACTACGGTTTCTCATTGGAACAATGTCCTCTACAGGGTAACCTATGACCTGTATCAGCAAGTGTGTGTGTGTGTGTGTGTGTGTGTGTCTGAGATGCTGTCATGGTGTATGATGAGTATATATTAAAGTGTGTGTTTTATCACTGACCTCATGATCTTCTCTCTTTAGGACCCTGCAGGGATCTTTGAACTAGTGCAGATGGTGGGAAGCGGCTCATACGGTCAAGTGTTTAAGGTAAAAGAGTGATATTCTCTTACAGTGTGTGTGTGTGTGTGTGTGTGTGTGTGTCCTGTTCATGCTGTTACTGGACAAACCGAGAAACGTGATGTTCTGAAGGAAACTATTCAAATATTATTCGGCTGTTATTTAACTGTGTGCGGTAATGTTCGGGCCGAGCACCGGAGCTGTATGAGTTTTACTCCTGAACTTTCCAGAACACAAATGTGTCATTAGATTCTAATTAACCTTAATTATAACTATTATAACTATGAGAATTCAATGTAATTATAAATATAACTTTAATAATGGTGGTTTGTGAGTTTACGTTACGTTCCGCTAGTGTGAGAATGAGGTTTAGGGTGAGACGGTCTGAAAAAATGACGTTAGTAAGTGAATATAATCAGATTAAATATAATCAGATTGATCTAGTATTTCCTGTTATAAGGTCATCTACCGGCGTCACAGCCGAACTCATTCTGACCCGACCTTTCACTGGCTTGGGACGTAAAACAACACGCGGCTACACGAGACTACACACACACAACTAAACAAGACCACACACAGCTACATGAGACTACACACACGCAACTAAACAAGACCACACACAGCTACATGAGACTACACACACATACAACAAAACAAGACCACACACAGCTACATAAAACAACACACAGCTACATGAGACTACACACACACACACAACTAAACAAGACCACACACAGCTACATAAAACAACACACAGCTACACGAGACTATACACACACACAACTAAACAAGACCACACGCAGCTACACAGGACTACATAAAGCGCACGTGTGCGAACAACACAAGACAGTACAAATTTCCTAAAACAGGACAATAGGCACAGTGACGGCCGGCGCAGCTCAGACCAGCACACGGGTCTAGTGTGGAATAAAAAGATATTACAGTATAATAATAAATGCTGTAAATGTAAACATAACCTACAGGCTAGCAGCGGAACTGCATGTCGTCAGTACAGTGTTTTCCTTACGCCGTTTTAGCAGCAATTTAAGAAAGAAATGTGCAGCAATGGCGAGTGGAATGGTGTTCAGCCGAGTTTAACACAACCTTAAAAATCCTAATAAACATTAATGTGATAAGCCGTAACTAACACGGAAACTAACCACCCCAAAGCCTAAAGTCCACACTGCGCAAAATGACATCTCAGGCAATAACGGCCAATTCAACTAATATTTCCCTTTATGCAAATAGCAGATGATTGAGCCTGTTTCACTCAGTTCAAGCCTGAAAGTGTCTCATGCTATGGCCAGCTCGTTGTTTATTTCTATAAAGACGCCTCGAGGCACAGGGCACAGGGCAGGGTGGATAGTGCTGGGGTTAATTACAGCTTGACATGCGTTGTCATGTGTTTGAACTCTTTCCCAGTTCTTCAGAGAGACTAATAAAATGTGTGAGATGCTTTTATCGCAGTCTTGGCAAAGGACAAACAC
>CM040988.1:24796718-24799342 GCA_022985145.1 Pangasius djambal
TATGTGTGTATGTGTGTATGTGTGTGTGTGTGTGTGTGTGTGTGTGTGTGTGTGTGTTTGCAGGTCAGAGAATTTCCAGTCGTTTATCAGGAAGTGCCTGGTGAAGGCTCACACACAGCGTCTGAGCGCTAATGAGCTGCTGAATCATGCCTTCATTTCCGACATACAGAAACATATCCGCGGAATCCGCCATGAGATTGTAGCACACATAAACAAGCAGAAAGGTAAAACACACACACACACACACACACACACACACTGTAAGTTACGAGTGTTATAACATTCCCTTCTCATGTCTCCTGTTGTAGAAGAAAAAAGACAGGCTGAAGAAAGAAGAGAAGCTCAGCGAATGGGAAAAGAAAAAGAGAGGTTTGTTGTTATCCTGTCTGTTACAGCCAGTAGGAATTAAGGCAAGGTTTCAGGGTTAGGGGTTACAGCATGACTTAATCTACTTTAATACAGAAGTTAGAATTCGATTAAATGACATAATATTGCTGTGACGTCATTACACCTGCGTCTGTTCTGACATTCCTTCTCTCCTGATTGGTCAATCCTCAGCAATCTGGCCAAGTCACCTCCGAGGCAAGGGGTTCTGGGACCACGGATGACTAATCAGGACGAAAGAGAGCTCAAGTGCAAACTGGAGGAGGTGCGTGTGTGTGTGTGTGTGTGTGTGTGTGTGTGTGTGTGTGTGTTTTGGTGGGTTACTCAGTGTCCCTCAGATCAAGTCTCTGTCTCTCTCTCTCTCTCTCTCTGTCTCTGTCTATAATCCTTGTCTTTTTTTCTCTTACCGTTGAATCTGTCTCTCTATCTGTAGGAGCATCTAAAGAGAAAACAGTGGGAAAGAAATTATATCAAGTCTGAAATGCAGCGACAATACAAAATGATGCATCAACAACAGCAGAACTCCCCAGGGTTTCATCATCAAGACCTGATCACCGATAATCTCGCTGTGGACAAAAAGGTGAGTGTGTTACGCCGAAACAGAGAAATAGAGTCACAGTTGTGAAGCAGTTGAGTGACTTGTCCTTGAACGTAAGGATCTGATTTAGACTCGACTTTCACGTGAGAGCTGTGTTATTGAAGTTTTTATATCATTTTTTCCCCCCAGAACTTTCACAACAACCATCCACATGCGCACAAGATTCATCCACCCTCGCCCAACCAGCAAAGGGGTCCAATGGCTTATCTCTCAAAGGAGTGCTTCTATCCTGCTCAGCCTCATATGCAGCAACAGCACAGCAGAGCACCCACTAGCCCAGTTCCGGTGCCTCAGATCTGCATCTCACCGCAGAATGAAACTGGCGTAAAACTGAGACGCCAAAGCTCAGATTCAGAAAAGCACAACTTGAGGAATTACAATTCATGGAATGCTGATTTAGTTCATAGATACAAACGTCGCTCGGCCTCGCCCTGCCAAAGAGAAGAACTAAGAAACTGCAATCATAAAATAAATGGGAGCAACCCGAATAGCAATATGCGGAGATTTTCCGGCAGTCATGAGAGCTTGATGCAAGCTGGGAAAATTGATTTAGCTGCGTCCGCTCCTGAAAGATCACTTCGACAAATGATGGGCAATCGAGATCGCCGCTTGAATTCTATGCCTCAGGGAAACTTCCTTGGTGTTCCTCAGCTGAATCTCCTGCCATCGTTGGCCTATTTGGAGGAAAAGGAAAACAATAAAAAAGGCATGTTGCATTTTTCGCATAATGATCTCTCAAGCGCACATTTGGAGATTGGCCTAGGTAGTTTAAACGTGAACAGAGAAAATATCCCCCACTCGAAATGTGGCCAGGACTTGATATGGGCTATACCCGATTCACCACAGAAAAACAAGCATGGCTTTTTTAATCCATTGAAGTCACTTGTTAAAAGCCTGGGCCTTTCACCTCGTGGATCACCACGTCAAAGTCCAGCTTCCTCCAGATCTGCCTCTCCAAGCGTCAGCCCTACACCTTCCACTCCCAGCGATTCCCCCTTTAGTCCACCTGAATGGCCTATTAGAAATTATTAAGCACCTTATCCTTATGTTTCCCCTTGTTTTCTGTGTAAATAACTTTTTGCTGAACTTTTTCTCCAGACTACATTGACATTGACACTTGGAATTATGTACCTGATAGCATATTTTGTTAAAAAAAAAAAGAGAGAGAGAGAGAAAGAGAGAAGAAAAAGGGGGAAAAAAAGCTTCAAAGGGACTTATTTATTTGTTGGCCTAGCCAATTTTTTTTGTACATTTTTTTATTTAGACTGATGTAGATACTTTCATACATTTTTCTTAATAAGTCATTCCCAGAATGCTAACATCATTGCTAAGCTTCACCACAGCCAAGTGCTAATTTTACACTTTCGAACTTTTTATCGAAATTTATACTGTTATCATTGTGTTATTGTTATATAATATTATTGTTATTGTTAGCATCTGATGATCCGTTTCTTTCAGAAGTAGGTATACAGCCATATCAGTCAAAACAGAACAGGATTTGGGGTTATGTTCATTTATTCTTTTTATTTTTTTGTACTATTTTGAATATAGCACTTTTATTTTTCCAAAGATATCTATCAGGGGAGTGATATGTACCATTCATTATATGTTTTTTTTTTTATTATTATTTTTAAGTTTAGCA
>CM040988.1:24804995-24820000 GCA_022985145.1 Pangasius djambal
GTGTGTAATATCTATGCGGTCTATATGGTGTGTAATATCTATACGGTCTATATGGTGTGTGTAATATCTATCCGGTCTGTATGATGTGTATGATCTATGTGGTCTATATGGTGTGTGTAATATCTATGTGGTCTATATGGTGTGTAATATCTGTGCCAGCGGTGTCCAATCTTTTCCACAAAGTGCCAGTGTGGGTGCAGGTTTTCATTCCAACCAAGAAGGAGCCACACCTGATTCCACCTATTTAATCAGCTGATCTCGGCTTTCAGTAGACTCAGGTGTGGCTTCTGCTTGGTTGGAATGAAAACCTGCACCCACACCGGCCCTTTTCCAGTCTAAATGGTTTATATGGTGTATAATATCTATATAATTTCATCTCCATGTTACAGTGTTGATCTTTGGTTCTGAAGGTTTTTAATGTTGTACTTTATTTTTATAGAGTAGATAGTAATTAACTAGCTAGCTAGCTATTTAGTGATTTACAGTATGTTTAGCTGACTACTTAATGTAACAGTAACCAGCTAGCTATATTTAATATCTTATTCTATAGAGCTATTATCTTCTTAGCTATTTATGTTTAGCAAATGTAATGTGCCTCCAATTTTAGGGAAAGAGTCTGGGGGGAAAACGACATATGGGTGTGATGGTCAGGTGTCCACAAACTTTTGACCATGTAGTGTAGATAGCTGTGACCTCCAGTGGTAACTTTAGCTAACTAGCTAAGTTGGTATTGTCAGTGAATATAACTTAAGGGCATATTGTTAACTCTGTAAGTTATCTATTCTTAGCATTCTTGGTAGTGAGTGTGTGTGTGTGTGTGTGCGTGTGTGTGTTGTAGTGTATATCCAGACATGTCGCGCACTGATGATCTCAGCATGTATCCTCGGTTTACCCGCCGCAGCACTCTTGCTCTCCTCTATGCCGTGCTTCCAACTTGGAGATGATTCGGTGAACGACAAGAACAAACGCTCAGCCATCGGAGGAATCCTGGTGCTCATAGTGGGTAAGCAAACACACACGCAAACATCTGAATACTGCAGGTGTTAATCAAACCTACACCAACACCTACAGTGCTGGATATCCAGTCAGCACCTACTCAGTCTCACTTAACACCCATTGTGTTCTATTAATTCATACAGTATTTGATTAACACCTACAGCTTTCAGTCAACATGCAGTGTGTGTAATTAACACCTATGGTGCTCACAGTTAATGTCTAGAGTGTTGATTTATTACCAACATTTGTTTACGTTACAAGTACAGTGTTTCTCAATAGTGGACTCAGACTGAGTGGCTTATGTTAAAGTGTGTGTGTGTGTGTGTGTGTGTGTGTGTGTGTTCCCACAGCCTTGTTCGGTCTGGTTTCCACCGTCTGGTTCCCGGTTGGAGCTCATCAGGAACTCGGGCTGATGTCGTTCGGGTTTTCTCTGTACTCCGGCTGGGTGGGCGGGGCTTTGTGTCTCCTGGGGGGCTGCATCCTCACCTGCTGCTCCATTGACTCCACCCCCTCATACCGCCAAAACAGCCGCTTCTCCTACTACTCCAAACAGAACCCGCCCACCAACCAGACTCCGCCCACCGGCAACCACGCCAAGACTGCACACGTCTGATGTTTCTACAGTGCTAATTACCCTCTCTCTCTCTCTCTCTCTCTCTCTAAAGGTATATAATTGTAAATAGATTTTTTTACAATCTCATCATCATCATCATCATCGGGAATTTTTTAAAATAATGTGTTCAGTTTTTGAGGATTTAAACGAATTATATCCAACATTAACATCCAGTTTTGTTAAACACAGACTTCTTATACTACAGAGATAGTTTTTTAAAAAATGTTTTTTTTTGTTGTTGTTAATTTTAATTTTTATATTTTAATATTTTAAAAAATGTTTTTGTATATTCATTGTAATATTTTAAAACTTTTTCTTTACATCCACTATCTCTCTGTCCCTTTATTCTCACTTTCTGAATGATTATTCAGACGGTTAATGTTCAGCTTTACTGATTTTCAGGCTTTGATATCATCAATACATAATATTTAAAAAAAAAAACATTTCTACTTCCTGTTTTTATTTACACTCTGGGATTTTGCTATCAGTACGCCTGTAAAAATGAACAATCAGGGTTGCCAGGTCTTTGTATGAAATCCAGTCCAAAAAATAATAATAACTAAAACCGGTCTTATTCCAGTTTGTGAAATAAACTGAAGTGCTATCTCATTATTTCAAATTAATAACATCTGGTTATGTTGAATTATTGTCTTGACTTTTATAACTGGTTATTATTTTCAACTTACTAACTCATTCTACTGTATTTTTAGTTTGTTGTTTCGAATTATTAACCCGCTATTCCACAATATTACTTTATTATTACAGAATTGACTCCTAATATTTAAACTGTCCCAAATATATAATCGTATTAAATAACGTCAAGTTAAACCTGAGCACGTTTAAGTGAATTAACAATCATTAGACGTGGATTTGGTTTAACTGAATTCCACTAAAGCTTACTGAATATCTGGGAAAGAACTTCTAAGCTAATAATCAGTACATTAGTCTGATTGATAGACTGTGCTGTGTTGGATATTAAAATTGAATTAATGAGAAATTAAACAGAATAGTAATGAGTTATTAAGACAAAATAATGATAACTTATTTAAGATAATAAGATATGTTGGAATTAGATATTCATTGGAAATAACAAGTTATTAAAATTAAATAACAACAAAGCACATCACCTTTTCTTTCACACTGTAGCGGTTCAGGGCTTCTGTACGGTTATTAAGTTTAACTTAGCAGTTAGTTATTAACTTAGTAATATTTACATGGTGGCATTGAGAAATTTTAATGCAAGTAAATCTCATTTCTATAAAACCTCCAACCCCTAATCTATGGGGAAAAAAAAGAAAAAGAACCTGGAAACCCTGCTAACAGTTTTGCTTATAATTATAAATGCTGATTAACTTAAAGTCATTTTTGTGTTTTTTTTTTTTGTTTTGTTTTTTTTTTGACAGAAAAGAAAACAGAACTGTATCTCAAATCACCACCAAAACAGCCTCGGACTTCGTTATTTATTACAAAACACTTATATGTTTTTTTTTTGTTTTATTAATGAAATAAAAAGTGATTTTTTTTTCCATATCAAAGTGTCTCTTCTGAAGCTCAGATCAGATTGTGGATATTACTTGCTCGGATAACTGGAACCTGTCTAATGTGGAAAAAGATTTACTTTACACGGGGAAATAACGGCCATGTTGTTAACGATTGCGTGAATAAAAACATGATTAATATTTCTAAAAAAAAAACTATTTTAAGTATATTTCTGTAGCAGAATAGATTTGTAATTGAAAATAGGTGTTACTATGCGTATTCGGACAAAAAAGAACCCTTTATTTAAAATAAAAATATCTTAGCAGCAGGCTATACTGTAGTTTGGTCGTGAATTAGCCTAGCATTAGCTGAATGTATGAGGTGAAAACTTTACAGGGTGTTTACACTGTATGACTTCACATCATCTTTCCGAGAAAGAAACTCTAGAAATCTTTAAACTAAAAATGTTTGTGTTACACTGGCAAGTTTAAAATATTAACGCGCGCAACAGTAAATTGATTTGCAGGGATCAGTAATGGTAAGCTCAATGCTAACTCTAAAACGCTAACGATCCTTATGATCACGCCCGAATTTCGCTGTTGCTGTTGGTAACGCTAGACATTTTAGGTGAAATTTTGTTACTCAGAAAGAAATGACGTTTTAACAGCAACAGATTCCCTTCTAACTTTTATTATTATTAGCACCATTAAGATTTTTGGGTGTTTCTTTATTACATAATTTAAAAAATGACTAGCTAGGAAAATACTACGAGTAGCTAACGTATTGCTAAAATAATTTTGCACAAAATGCTAACGTTTGTCGCTGTGGGGAAAAAGTACTAAGTACTGGTCCATCTGCCCTGCTGAAAAAAACTATAGAAACCATAACAGAATTTTTAATGGTTTCCATTACAAATATCATTACAAACCATCAGCTAACCATGAAAACCATCACCATTACCGTTACTGGTCCTTAATGGTATCAATTAGACAAAACACACCACCAACAGAAGGCAACAGATTACCAGTAGAGACCCACAGGGACCATTACAGTTTCCATTCAAACCAATTCAATTCCCATTAAAACCATTACAGATTCTATGAGGGTTGCTGTGGTTTTATTCAGCAGGTTGTGGTCACTATTATTAGCAGAATTGCAGGAATCAAAAGATAGATTCATGCTAATTACATTCTGCTAATGAAACCCTTATCATTTTTAATCTTATTAGCAAAGATTTGTATTAGAAAAATAGCATCTTTAAAAAAATATTTTTAAAATGCTAACGTGTGAAACAGCAAATTAAAACCTGCAGGGATCAGATGCTAAGTGTGTGTGTGTGTGTGTGTGTGTGCTAAATGCAGGATACTAAGCAATGCTAACTGTATAATGCTGACCGCAAAGCTAACTGCATAGTGCTAATCATTATTATTATTACATAATGATAATCGCAATGCTAAGTGTATAGTGCTAAACGCAAAGCTAACTGCATCATTATGATTATTACATAATGCTAACCGCAGTGCTAACTGTATAATGCTAAATGCAAAGCTAACGGTTATTATGGTTATTATATAATGCTAAACGCAAAGCTAACTGCATAGTGTTAATCATTATGATTATTACATAATGCTAACCGCAACGCTAACTATATAATGCTAAACGCAAAGCTAACTGCATAGTGTTCATCATTATGATTATTACATAATGCTAACCGCAATGCTAACTGTATAATGCTAAACGCAAAGCTAACGGTTATTATGGTTATTACGTAATGCTAAACGCAAAGCTAACTGCATAGTGTTAATCATTATGATTATTACATAATGCTAAACGCAAAGCTAACTGCATAGTGCTAATCATTGTGATTATTACATAATGCTAAACGCAAAGCTAACTGCATAGTGCTAATCATTATGGTTACTGCATAATGATAATCGCAATGCTAACCGAATAAAATGCTAATCATAATGCTAACTGCATAGTGCTAACTGCAATGCTAAGTGCTTAATGCTAACTGATCCCTGCTCTCTCTGTGATTATTTCCAGCAGCATTGAAGTGTTTCTGTGAGACTTTGCTACTGTTAACTCATATCTTTTTACAAAATGTTTTTCAGCATTTAACCTTGAGCTAAACAGATAAAAGGGTTCAGGAAGTTCTCTCTGCTAAATCGGATAAACAAGAACCGTGAAAGCAGCAGGAAAAAAAAAAAAAGAAGCTAAAACTGAATATTACATCTCACACTGCTTTGATACAGTTTGTTGTAGTCAGAAACAGTATTTATATATTATTAATTTGAGATTTTAGATGTGTGTGTGTCAGGAAAATATTTCTCTCTGTACAGGATTTTATTGCATATGCTAATGTTTGTGAGATATTGCTAATATTCGTAGCACCAGAGATCGTACACAGAGAAACAGCCGAAGATGAAAACCAGGGAATGAAGGGACGATGTGGTCTTATGAGAGACTCATAAGTTGTAACACAGTTTTGTTGAAGAGTGTTTATCCACACACACACACACACACACACACACACACTCTTCCTGAGGTTCGGTGTGTGTCAATGTCGTAACATACAGTTAGCAGGTGAGATGAAACTGTATGACTCGTTCACTTTGACAGCATGAATTTCACAAATTCATACTTCGACATTGACCACCGGTTTAGCAATGACGATGAGACGTGTGTGTGTGTGTGTGTGTGTTTGTGTGTGTGTGTGTGTGCTCAGAAGCCAAAGTGCACTAAAATTAACTGGTAGTAATTTAATCAAACACGAACACGTCATTGTACTCATCTTTTTAAAAACTATTTACGTAACAGAACTCGATCGTAACTCAATTGCACTAATTTTCCCTTCAGCGTGTTAATATCCTTACAAAAGCTATTTTTCTGTAGTGCTAAATGCTAATTAGCAATTTCAGATTAGCTTTGATTAAAATTGAATCAAATGGAATAAATATGACACTTCATCTTTATGTAGTGCTTAGCGTCAAATAGTTTATTTGAACACTACTAAGTGTATGAGTTTAGCTACTCAACATCAGCGAAATATTGCTAGCTAGCTACCTATGAGGCATTAGCTAGCTTGGTGGCCAACTGGCTAGCTATTTGTTGTGACGTATGCTATTTTACTGTAAAATCAAAACAGGTATACAAGCTGCTAGCTTTCATGTTTTCATATGATGGAGTTAGCCTTTGTTTTTTTTTGCCATTGTATTACTACAATTTCCAGTACGTTCAATAAAAGTTTTATCAGTTTAGCTAACTAGCTAATATTTATAATTCAGTACACATTGAGCATGAGTTCAATTTTGTGAATCAAGCAATCGTACACTCAATCGTATCTCACCATAATTATTTACTTAGCTAGCAGATATTTCTAGCTAGCTAGCTTGATGATCGACTGTAAACAGTTTCGTTAGTGCACTCTGACTTCCGCTAACGGTAACCCTTCAGTATGTTTGTGTTTCAGATCAGGAATGAACTCAGATCAGTGTTTATTTCAACAAAATAGCAGGCAAATCAAGAGCGACGCTTCATCAGGTCTGCAATAAACAGCTTTCATTGTTGCCATGACAACATCATCACACAGTGTGACGCGGCAGCAGGACTACAAATGGTGAAAAAAAAAAACGAAATGAGATATATATATATATATATAGAGATAGATATAGATATATAGATAAATATTTTGTCCTTTTTTTCTTTTAAATCATTTCAAATCATACAAGAATAACATCCAGAATGCACAGAAAGAACAAGTTCACATTGGGAAGCTGATCTCACCTGAACAACACACACACCTGACACACACACTCCGCGCACAAACACAACAATGCGCAGAGTGCACCGTCGACAGGAAATAGATAAAATAAACGCTAGCCAAGTCTTAGCGCTAACAGTAGCTAAATTTTTTTTTTTAAAATAGATCCATAATAAAATATTCCTTTACACAACCTCCTGTTCTAGTGGAAACGCTGTCTCAGTGCTCGAGTCTCGATCAAACTACAGTCGATACTAAAACTTAAAATTGTTAAAGAGCTCGTTAAAAATAGACGCCTTCATTTCCAAACGTCCGAGTGCACTCCTGGAGCGGAACCGTTTTATTTTTATCAGTTATCAAACACTAGTCTGACGCTTTCTTCACTCCATACTGTTTATACTGTCAGCCTGTTTCTATAGCGATGATAGCTAGAAGTAGCTAAACCGTATTTCAGCTTTCACTAATTAATTAAATTAAAGCCTGATATTGTATTATAGTCTGTATTGTGTCTGTATAAACTGTACAAAGTGGTTGCTTTTTGCTATTTTGTTTGTCGTAGAGACTCAGAAAAATTTCCTAACCGAGTTTTACAAGTTGAAAACGTGTCACAATCGTAATTCGAAGAAGAAAAAATATTCGTGTGCTAGAACACTGAGTGTGATTTGAAGCGAAGCTGCTGATTGGTCGGCTGGTGTGACATCCGTTATGACATCATCAGCTGGCAGCTCTAATTTAAATCCTTCAACATTCCATCAGTGTGTTTTAATGGGAACATTTCACACTTTAGTCTGAAACTTTAAACGGTATAAAGTTTATAAAAACCCCAAACTCCAGTGTAAATGATTATATTGAAGACGCCATAAATTCTGAAAAGTTCTTACAACAATACTTTGATAACTGTATATTTTCAAAAATATGAACACATTAACACCGCTCTCAGCCAATCAGAACAAACTGTACCTCTCTCAGCCAATCAGAACACACTGTATCTCTCTCAGCCAATCAGAACACACTGTACTGCTCTCAGCCAATCAGAACACACTGTATCTCTCTTAACCAATCAGAACACACTGTATCTCTCTCAGCCAATCAGAACACACTGTATCTCTCTCAACCAATCAGAACACACTGTATCTCTCTCAGCCAATCAGAACACACTGTATCTCTCTTAACCAATCAGAACACACTGTACCTTTCTCAGCCAATCAGAACACATCATACTGCTCTCAGCCAATCTGGACACATTGTATCTCTCTCAGCCAATCTGGACACATTGTATCTCTCTCAGCCAATCAGAACAAACTGTACTGAGTATAGGATGAAGGTATTTAGTGATTGGTAGCTGATAAAATGGACCCAGCTGTTCGTGCACTCAGAGTTTTGGGTTTCTCATCCTGTATGCGGTGGCGTTAAACCTCCTCTTTACGAAACAACCGTAAAAAATCCACTTTACGTTTCTCTTTTCGTCCCTCACTTTTTTTTTTTCTTTTTTTTTTGCACTTTGAATTCAGACGCCATTTTATTTCTCAATGTGAAGGAAAACGGCGTTCGGCAAACTTTGGCTTTGTAAACAGGAGGACGTGCTTCGTCACACTCTGCGTCCCAAACCGCTTTTAGCGCGCCCTCGCTCCCTACGAAGTGCGCGTCGTTAATTTCACAGGAGTGCGCACTTCCAGCAGCCTGTGGTGCTTTGCTCGCTGACTCGCTAACATGCTAACTCTCGAGCAATAAATTTGTGCAGTTCCGTGCAGTTTTGTGCAATTCCGACGGAGGAATGAAGATTACAGAAATGTCAGGCTTTGACAAGCGTTCCACAACATCAAACTACAAATGTAACTATAAATGGATAAAATGTACACATCATTCTTTAGTAAAGTTTAAAAAAAAAAAAAAGTCATCATTGGCAAATTGCGTAGTGAAAATAATCAACTGCGGGGTGACCGACAGCTAACGTAAGCTCCGCCCCTTTTAGTGAGCAAAACCAGGACCGGCATCAATTCGATCTAATCAATCTATTCAATCAATTTCAATCAATTCTAATCAATTTCATTCAAACTCATACGGTAACACAACGGCCCTTAACACAGCCGACGGGACTTCAGGACCAAGGGGAAGTCAGCAAGGGCGCATTAAAAACAGAATTGGAACACAGCCAGAGAGCTGTTTTGTGTCTTGTTGTGGTTTTTCACTCATGCAGATTACTCAGCGACGCAAGTTTTATTTCCACATGCTACATGATTGAAACAAACGCACATGGACAAGAAACCACACACACACACATACACACACACACACACACACACACACACACACACAAATACGCACAAACTGCCCAAGACCTGAAAAAAAAGCTCTGTACATTGCAGATGACTGCGCATTGTGTGGCACAACCTAGCGTAGCACGTCCAAAACCCAGGTCACTAAGCGACTGAACAAAGAATTTTTTTTTTTAAACGTTCATTTAAACAAACGTACTCAATAATATCTTTAGTTTTTTTTTTTTTTTTTTTTTTTTTTTTTGGACAGTATATATGTTATAAACTGAAAAACGTAAGGCCTCTTACGGTGGAATGAGTTTAGCTTTGGGCCTGGAAAAACGATCAGCCACATGTTTGGTGTGTGAGAAACTCGTACGCTTCGCAGCTCAAACGACGAAACAAAACTTTAAACACCAAACACCCTCCGAAAAAAACAGAAAGCCCCGATCAGCAGAAAGACACAAACCATACCAACATGATCTCACAACTGCGCATTCGTTAAAAAAAACACATGAATGGTGAAGGTCTGAATGAGGGGCGGGGTTATGTTTCGTACAAACTCGATTGGCTTGAATCTGCACGAATGCGGCGTGAGATCGTAGGGGTTGAGCGTAATGCTAGCACACAGAGCTGGTGAGAAAATGGTGGAACATGGCAAGCTAACAGGCACAAATGATTCAACATTTGGAATGATCAAAGACGCCCGTGTCATGCCGTTTTCCTCGTACGAAAATAAACACACACAAATACAGACGTACGTAAGCATGAGCAGTCGTGATCAGAGACACCGTGACGCATGAAGGCACTAATCGCAAGCAAACTGTGGCTGTTTAGAGCGCCACCTCTTGGGCTAGATGTTAGAAAGAAAGAAGATTCTGATACGAGGTTTTTTTTTTTTAAAAAAAACAGTCACTAGCACAACTTCTTCTCGACGTACGACTGAGATTCGACTTTTTGGTTACGGCACCTGAAAGTGAAAACAGAAAGAAGAGAACGGATGAAAGCGGAAATTCATTGTAACCTAATAACCTGTTTAGAGAGCAGACGTTTCATCTCCTCGTGGCTAGCTCTGAGTTTTAAATGATAAAGCTCCGTTAATAATTCCTACGTTTTCACGCAGTTACAGTTTATATACAGCTTCATTTTCTCCTCCCGTCTGATCTTAGCTGAGCTCGGTCTTAGCTTCACAGACGCCGAACGGAAGTGAGAATCGAAAGCGGACGTCGGAAGAAACCCGTGGCGCGTGATTGGTCTGCAGAGCTTTAGTTGTCGTGAGTTGTGGTAAGAGGAAGTGAAGGATCGTACGTGCGTATTGCCGTTACCTCCAAACCTACGAATGAAAATGAGAAAACAAGAAAACTGCTTTTTATCTTTGTTTTTTTTTTCTTGGCATTCACCACAAGAAAATTGTTTCTACTTGTTTCACTGCACAAAGTCTAGAAATCAAATTTTCACGAAATTTTCACCGCATGCACGAATTTAGCTAATGTCACATTTACTCAAAAGCTAGCTAAAATCACGACGCTTTTAACAGCTGCACTTCTGGGTGATTAACAGATTCTTAAATCACAGCACCTGAGGATTTCTCCAGCCGCCGCACCGTCACCCTCTTTACTATTTTTAAAAATCACATAGTGAACTGATCTGAAATCTGTTTTTCTAGCTAGTAATTATCTCCCATGACCTCGATGTGTGATTAATTTTCATATTTGAATATTCATGAATATTTGATTTATAGACTTTGTGTGATAAAGCTAGAGCAAACAATGAAAAGCAAGTTCATATTTTAATTATTATATTAATATATTATGTTATATAAAAATAGTTTTATGAAAAATGAGCCGTGTTCCTATTTTAGTGCCGAGAGAAACAAAAATGAAAGAAAAAGCTGTTATCCCATTTTCATTTCAAAACGAAAAGCAGACGAACGCAGCACACGTGGACTCACGCCCCACCACGTGGATCGTTAGTGTTAATTAAGCAGAGCTGACATGTGATTGGCTGTGTCTTGAGGCTTCCTCTTCCATGTTTCATTAATCCTTATCTGGTACTCAGTGTCAAAAAGTCATTTAACAGTTCCTGCGGAGGAGAACCCCTGGACTCTAGCTTGCTAAATTTCATCATGGCGTGTTTACGTGTTAGCAGAATATCGGACTATCGGAATATTTTTTAGCTGAATGCCGAAAACTGTCAACGCCGATGGAACCTTCTCACAAAGGTTACATTTTCATCTGTTTTTTTTAAAGCTAGCTAGCATGTAATAAACAATGCATTAATTACTGCAGTTCGAGAGACATTAAAAAAAAAAAAAAACAATTCCAAAAAAGGAATGGAGTAATTAACGGTCCGTCTTTGGAGTGTGTGATAGCAAGCAAAGTGCAAAGATATGCAGTAGGCCTATCTGAATAATAATAATTCATTTTTCTACGATTCCAGTCAGTAGTTAAGGTTAAAAACACAAATTAAAAACAGATAAATAGGTCAGTAAGCGCATTAAAACTTTGGAGTGCAGACTGAACCATCTAGCCCAAGAGTTTCTGTCACCTTGGACCCACGATTTTAAGACTTTTTTTCATTCCAGCGGCTCGTCCAAATCGTCGTCCACCACCAGAGCCTCGAAGTTGGTTTTCACGTTCTTGTTTTTAGCTCTGCTGCGGGACGACGAGGACTTTTTGGGATCTGAAACGTCATCTGAGCTGCGGTTCTGGTTCTCTGTCCTGCTTTGGGGTTTCCAGTCTCCCGGAGGGCAAAGGTCGTCGTCTACAGCGACGTTGTCGTCGACGCCCATGTCGTAGCGCTGGTACGTGCTGGCATGAGCTTCCTCCTCCAGAGCTGTGATCTCCAGCGTGCTGTTCCACATTCCATAGCCGAAATAAATCAACACACCTGCGGATGGAGAAGAAACAAAGTCAGGACAGCCTTCCTGTCTTTCACACACTCTCCTGTCAATCAGAGTGAGAGGAACCACACACACCTGTTACACTCTGAGAAAAACTTGGTAGTAGGTGTGTGTGTGTGTGTGTTTTGTGTCAAGTTTGTCCAGGTGAGTGTGTGTTGTATGTGAGTGTATTGTCGTATATAGGTGTGCCCAGCTGTGTGTCTAGTTGTGTGTAGGTATGTCTAGGCGAATGCATGAAGGTGTGTAACTGTGTCCTAATCTGAACGGATTTGTGTCCAGGTGTGTGTACAGGTGTATGGGTATGTATCAATGTGTGTGTGTGTGGCAAGGTGTGTCCAGGTGTGTCCGGTTATGTATATATACAGGTGTGTAAGTGTGTATTATTGTGTATAGGTGTATGTCCAGGTGTCCAGGTGTATGTGGGCAGGTATGTCTTGGTGTGTATACAGATGTGTCCAGGTGTGTGTTTAGGTGTGTCAGAGTGTAGGTATGTACAGATGTGTGTCCAGCTGCATGTCCAGGTCTGTAAGATGCATTAAAGGTGCATTAATTCAAAATTCCCAGGTGAAAGAAACAGACGAGGTAGAACTCGGTGTAGAACCAGGAACGAGAGAACAGAACCGTTTAGTTCTTTTTTTTCATGAAGATAACATGAAGATGTTTCTCACCTATGAAGCACCAGACGGCAAAGCGGATCCAGGTGATGCTGGACAGTTTGAGCATGAGATAAATGTTGACCAACATGGCCGAGACGGGGACAAACGGCACGCAGGGCGCCATGTAGGGCAGACGCTTGGGGTTCTCCGGCTGCTGCACGATGATGAAGATGAGCAGCGAGATGGAAATCACGAGCAGTACGAGCAGCGTCACGGCCCACCACTGTCCCTCAGCGATGAAGCCCACGCCGAACGTGATCAGGGAGCAGAAGGCAAGGACGAGGACGAAGAGCAGGAGAATGCAGCGAGTCACCGTCCGGCCGGTGGACTCTGTGGGACGGTCCATCTTTCCTGGAAGACCTAACCGGATCCGCAGGGTGTAATAGCGAGGCCCCATAAGCCTCTTTAGCTTCTGCACGTAAGCATTTTCCGTCTCATCAGACTCGATCCCGGTCGACTTGTCCACAGTTCCGTAGTTCGGATGATTAGCCGCGTAGCTAGACTTGGTTTTGTCCGATTTTCCAATTAGCATCTCGTTGTCGCCTAGCGAAGGGAGATTCTTAGCGCCGCAAGTGTTCGTCGAGATGCACCCACCACCATCATCGACATTGTACTCATCACCTTCTTCATATTCCTCCTTCTCCTCATTCTCCCTCTTCCTGGCCACTTCCTGTTCAGAAAGGAAGTTGACAAAGCCATGGATGTCACTTTCAGGCTGGTAGCGCAGCAGCAGCACACACACGGAGACGAGCGTGTAGGCCAACAGCGTGCCGATGGACATCATCTCGATCAGATCGCGCAGACTCACCAACAGAGCGAGAAGGGCTGCGAGGAAACCCGACACCACACACGCCACCGCCGGCGTCTCCGTGTACGAGCTCACGTTAGCCAGGAACCTGCAACACACAACACGCATGTCTTAACATCGCTGGTCGCACTTTATATTACGTTATTCACTGTAACTGTAAAATAATGTACGTATAAAGTTCATTCTAACTGTAATTTGTAGTAAGTACATTTTTATGTCTAAAACATCTCTGCACCTTTACACTCAAAAATACGTTACGAATATATAAGAATATGCGGTTTACATATGTGTCCTTGTCCTTCTACTATCCCTAATATCACTAACCACAGCTAACTTAGATAGCTAGCTAATCAACAGCTAGTGAACTAGTTTGCTTTTTTTCACATTCGGCTTCAAAGTCTCGATTTACATCCTTATTACACTAGCTGAAAAGCCAAAAAGGTGTTAAGAAATAAAAAACAAACAAACAGTATTTGTCTAAAGAAATAAAGAAAGAAAGAAAGAACATTCAATAATTAAAATAAAAGAATTAAAAAATAACCAAGTTTGTCGTTTAACCTGAAGAGCAGGCCATCGCCGGCCATGGCGTAGATGACTCGTGGCATGGGGAAGAGCGAGCCGAGCAGACTGACGGTGAGTCCGGCGATGGAACCGAGAGCCACCACGTACTTGGCCGAGTAAAACCTGTGCTGAGAGAACATCTCCATCAGCGGGGCGTCGGCGTCGATCAGGGTGTAGGGCACCATCAGGGTGAGGATCACGCTCACCTACAGGACACGGACAAGATGTTCAAATGTAAAATTAGCCACTGCTATGCTGAAATAGCCGGAGTCGCTAATTAGCGACTTTCCTAACAGGCAGGTGTGAAAGTGAGAGGAGCCGCTTTTGGATTAGCGTCATTCCGCATGAGCGCAGGTGTGAGGGAGCGAGTGAACGAGGGATAAGAGCTAGAGATGAAGAGGATCTGTAATGAAACTTTACGCAACTCACCTGGCTCGAACACATCTACTGTGTGATTACGTCCAGGTGTGTGCGAGTGTGTGTTCTGGTGTATAGCTGTGTGTACAGGTGTATAAACAAGTGTGTACACATGCAGTGTTTTGTATACAGGTGTGTCATGCTGTGTGTGTATATAAATTTGAAAGTGTAGGTGTGTGTCCAGTGTGTAGCT
Source organism: Pangasius djambal (assembly GCA_022985145.1). Lineage (NCBI taxonomy): Eukaryota > Metazoa > Chordata > Actinopteri > Siluriformes > Pangasiidae > Pangasius > Pangasius djambal. Next base: position 24,819,639 of record CM040988.1, read on the forward strand.
CTGCAGGTGTGTAGTTCTCTATATTTAGGTATACAGGTCTGTCCAGGTGCATGTGTTTACTTGTATAGGTGTGTCTAGGTGTAGGTATGTACGCATGTCCTGGTGTGTGACCAGCTATACATCCAGATTTGTGTGTGTATACAGGTGTGTTTTGGTTTGTGTCCAGGCATGTTCAGGTGTATATACAGGTGTGTAAGTGTGTATAGTTGTGTATAGATGTGTCCAGGTGTGTATTATTGTGAATACAGTAGTGTGTTTAGGTGTGAGCAGGTATGTGCAGGTGTATACTGTTGTGTAGACAGGTGTGTGTTGAGGTGTGAGTAGGTATGTGCAGATGTGTGCCCAGCTGTGTTTAGGTGTGT
>CM040988.1:24845242-24856334 GCA_022985145.1 Pangasius djambal
TCCATCCTTCCATCCCTCCATCCCTCCATCCGTCTCCTCACGTTCTGCACCAACACCACTACAGAGAGACATACAGCATGGAAACACTCTAAATTTAATAACTAGAGCCGGATTTCTAAAGCGGCTTCTGTGCTTGTAAAGAGCTGAGGGTAGTGCAGGGAAGAAAGAAGGAAAAGAAGGAGGAGGAGGAGAAGAAGAACGAAAAGAAGAAGAACGAAAAGAAGATGAAGAAGAAGGAAAAGGAGGAAGAGGAGGAGGAGATAAAGGAGAAGAAGAAGAAGAAGAAGAACACCTTTGTGGCAATGTAAATATTTTTGCAGGAAATGTTAATGAGATGTGTCTCATCTCTCTCTCTCTCTCTCTCACACACACACTCACACACACACACACACACACACACTCTCTCTCACACACACACACACACACACACACACACACACACACAAAATCAATCTGACATCACTGTGCAGTTGCCTTTACAGCAATGATTCAGCCAAAAATAAAATGTCCAATAAAATAAACCAGTTTCTTCAACTTGAATGTTCTGGTGTGTTTGTGTTACATTTGTGTGGTGTTTATGAGGTGTTAGTGTGTTGTCATGAGGTATATGTGGGTTGTTTGAGAGGTGATTCTAAGGTATTGGTGTGGTGTTTGTGTGGTGTTTATGGGGAGTTGGGATTTGGGTCATGTGGTGTTCGTGTGTGGTGTGTGGTGTGTGTCAGGTGTTTATGAAATGTATGTGAAATGTTTGTGAGGTGTGTATCAGGTGTTGGTGTAGAGTTGTGTGTTGTTGTGAAGTATTTGCAAGTTGTTTGTTTGGTGGTGTTAGTAAAATGTTTGTGTGGTGTTGTTTTTGTGAGGTGTTTGTGTATTTCTGCAGGAGTTCCTGTACTGGTGCTGAGGGAAGGACACGTAGCTCTGTGCTCTCCACTCCTGGCTACAATCACACACAAATACCTCAGATAGCATAAAAAAAGACAAAATCTGTGTCTAAACATGGACGTGATTCGTTCAAGGCCGAGACACACTGATAACACACACACTGACGAAAACACTGATATCGACACAACACACTCGTTCCTCAGACGAGATACGAGAGACTCGGCGAGGGGGAAGTGATTTGTAGCTAAGCGTTACGTGTACATTACGCTCCTTTTCAATTTCATTCGCTAACTAATAAATACTTCCTGTTTACGTGAGATCCCGTTTCTGATTGGCCGATGATGGCGAAGAGCTACGATCTACAATCACTTTACTTACGCAATACCACTAGAACCGAAATTCTACACAGTGCTAGCTTTAAACAAACGCCACTTCCTGCAAACCTGAAAGTGCATTATGGGTATTCCGTAGACACAAACTTCACAAATCACTGTACAGTTTATTCAGATATAAACACGCAGATCGATGTTATGCACTCGTCCATATTTAAAGAGTAACTTAATTAGTATTAATCAATCAAGTGACATCACTGAACATTGTATTTAGCTTCTCCGGTTTAAAACGCGGTCATGAAAAGCACGTGTTTGTGTGTGTGTGTGTGTGTGTGTGTGTGTGTGTGTGTGTGTGTTCGTACACTTACGCTACGTCAGACTCGCTCTTTATCACGTTAGCGAATTGATTTGAGTTAAAATGGAGTGCACTGAGTTGCTACATTAGTTAGCTTGGATTTTTTGTTTCTCTTCAAAAAGCGTTTCTGTAGCGCTGTAAGTAAAGTACGGGTTTGTTTCCATTGCGCTGGAATTCCTGGTTGTCATGACGATAGAGGCTGATCGTGATCACTGGGTAAGAGCTGCACCTGTATATTCGCTGAGCTAGCATCGCCTGCAGACATCGTTTTCTCACGTAGCCAGCATTGCGCTTCCCAGTGCACTTAGCATCACCTGTATGGGATGTTGGTACTGGAACATTATTTACGAGTGAAGGACCGCGGTATCGGATCGAGACCCGAGACCGGACTCAGGATCGACGCAGCCTTCATCAGAACAGTGCGCTATGACGTCATAACGAAAACGTAAATATCCAGATTTAGAGCGGTTTTGGAAACATCATCATGACTGTTATTGTGTTACTCCAGTGTGTGTGTGTGTGTGTGTGTGTGTGTCAGTGAGGGTGTATAGTGTACTCCAGAATTATTGGCACCCTTTATAAAAATATATTATAAAAGCACAGAGAAACTGGATTTGTCAATTAAAAGCAGAACTAAAGAGCCGAAAGTTCTATTTGAGTAAAAGTCAAAAGGTATTGACCTTTAAATCTACTCAAGTATTTAAGTAAATATTTTTAACTGATCAGAAAATTAGCTTGGAAGCTTTCATCAGTTATTCATTAGCACAGATATTCATTAACACAGTTATTGATTAGCACAGTTGCTGATTAGCACAGGTATTCAGTAGCACAGTTGTTGATTAGCACAGTTGATGATTAACACAGTTACTCATTAGCACAGTTGCTGATTAGCACAGGTATTCAGTAGCACAGTTGATGATTAGCACGGTTACTCATTAGCACAGTTGCTGATTAGCACAGGTATTCAGTAGCACAGTTGACATTGATGTGAAGGGAATTCACAGCATGGTGTAACAGCTGGGTGAGAGAGAGAGAGGGAGAGAGGGAGAGAGAGAGAGAGAGGGAGAGGGAGAGGGAGAGAGAGAGAGAGAGGGAGAGAGGGAGAGAGAGAGAGAGAGGGAGAGGGAGAGAGAGGGAGAGGGAGAGAGGGAGACAGAGAGAGAATGTCGTGGCATTTGAGATTTTTTTAACGATTCCTTTAAAGGTCAAAATGTAAGGAGTGAAAAGTAAATAAAATAAAACGTAAATAAAGTAATGAAGTAGATTTACTCGAGTCTGTATTTTTGTATAAAAGTGTAGTGTTGTGATGTTGATGCGTCGCGGCCAGCGCGTGGGAGGGATTTAAATGATCCCTGAGTTCTCGGAACGTCCTGCAGCTCCGAGTCGGAATAAACGTAAAGAGGAAGAGCTCGGAGCGTTTCGAGAGCAGCAGCAGCAGCGGGTCGCGTCTCAGTGAACCTCTCAGCAGCTCCGGGGCTTCTGAGCCCTTCCTCAGTTCCTCATAAACAACGAACCCAGAGGTCAGGGGTCAAAGGTCAAACCTGCAGAAGCTCAGGAGAAAGCAGGGGGTCTGGAGTAAACATCTGCACACATGTGCAAGAGGAGAGACTTCGAATAAAGAGGGAGAGAAAAACACAGCTCCCAAAATAATCAGACTGAACCATCCATCAGTTTATCTATCCATCCATCCATCCATCCATCCAACTATCCATCCATCCATCAGTTTATCTATCCATCCATCCATCCATCCAACTATCCATCCATCCAACTATTTATCCATCCATCCAACTATCCATCCATCCATCTGTTTATCTTTCCATCCATCTATCCATGCAGCTATCCATACAAGCAGCTATTCATCCATCCAACTATCCATCCATCCGTTTATCTATCCATCCATCCAACTATCCATCCAACTATCCATCCATCCATCCATCTTCTCTTCTTTTCTCTTTCTTTCTTTCTTGTTTCTCTTTTGACAAACTATTTTTATAATAATTAAATGTTTGTTTAATAACTTTTACCGTTTTATTATTTTTATTTATATCAGTTATTTTTAAATGATTGTGATTTTTTAAGCTTTGAGTTTAATGAGATTTAATGCACTGATTTTTCTGTTGTTTTTTTATATTATTCATATTTGTTGTGGATTAATGCACTGTGATGGTGTTATAATGTCACAGAGGTAAAGTGCTGATGTTTCAGGAAGAACAAAGCAGCTCTACATGCTGATAGGGACAGAATTCCTGAAATTCCACACAGCAGATTGTTCTCCTCCTCCCACCATCTCCATCTTCTCCCCATCTTCTCCCCTGTTTCACCTTCTCCTCATCTCCACCTTCTCCAACTTCTCCTCATCTCTACCTTCATCTCTTCTCCTTATCTCCACCTTCTCCCCATCTCCCCCTTCTCCTCATCTCCACCTTCTCATCTCCACCTTCTCTCCTGGTCCACTTTCTCCCCTTCTCCCCATCTCCACCTTCAATCCATCTCCACCTTCCACCATTGCCACCTTCTCCCCATCTCCATCTTCTCCTCATCTCCATCTTCTCCAACTTCTCCTCATCTCTACCTTCATCTCTTCTCCTTATCTCCACCTTCTCCCCTTCTCCCCCTTCTCCCCATCTCCACCTTCTCTCCATCTCCACCTTCTCCCATCACCACCTTCTCCTTACATTCCTATTTTTGGCATGTTCCTGTACATGTGCCTTACATAGCGTTTAGTTTTAGCTTCAGTTCTCTCTTTTCGTGTCTTTAGTCTTTTTTCTACTTATTTTTAACGCACAGTCTAAGGAGGAGAAGGTCAGGTTTTCATTTCACTGCAAGTCATATACTTTATATAACTGTGTATGTAACAAATACGATCTTCAATCTTCAGTCTTGAATCTCCACCTTCTCCTCATCTCCACCTTCTCTCCTGGTCCATCTTCTCTTCATCTCCATCTTCGCCCCTTCTCCATTTTCTCCACCTTCTCTCCTTCTCCACTTTCTCCCCATCTCCACCTTTTTCCCTATCTCCACATTCTCCCCATCTCCACCTTCTCTCCTTCTCCCCATCTCCACCTTTTTCCCTATCTCCACCTTCTCCTCATCTCCACCACCTGCTCTCCACCTACTGCTTCACAAATAACACTCAGAGTAAGCACTTTCTGTAACGTCTGTTCTGCGGATGTTTTATCTAGTCCTGACTCTAACTCCTTTCCCCCCGTCAGCCCTGAAGCCTCCTCCGCGTTCTCAAGGCTTCTGTGTCCGTCACCTTCACTCCAGATTTTAAATATGTTTGTTTCCACCAGCTGTGTCCCAATTTGCTCTTAAAACTGCTGCGTCGGCTACATTTCTTCCAAATACACACACTCAAGTCCTTTTCATACTGCATGTGTGTATTCCAATCCACGTGACAAAACCAGAACAACACAGTGATGATGCTTCATTTTCTCAGATCAGACAGCAAGCCCCAGGATAGGCAACGGGTTGGGTAGTACTAAGCCCCAGGTTGGGCGTGAAGAAGATTCAGGTTGGACAGGAAGCCAGATGATGGGAAAGAAGCTTCAGGATGGGCAGGAAGCCTAAGGAGGAAGCTGCGTTGGGTTTGGGCAGAGAGAAGCCTCAGGTTAGACGGAAAGCCCCAGGTTGAGCAAGAAGCCCTGGGTTGGGCATTAAAAAGCATCAGGGTGAGAAGAAATCCAGAAGATGGGAAAGAAGCCCCAGGATGGAAAGGAAGAAGCTTCAGGTTGGGTATGAAGCCCCAGGATGGGACGGAAGAAGCTTCAGGTTGGGTATGAAGCCCCAGGATGGAAAGGAAGAAGCGTCAGGTTGGGTATGAAGCCCCCGGATGGGCAGGAAGAAGCTTCAGGTTGGGTATGAAGCCCCAGGATGGGCAGGAAGAAGCTTCAGGTTGGGTTTCAAGACTTTTTTGGATTAAACCAGAAATTAGATATAAGGAAGCTCTGTAAGTTATCATGATGGAGTTTAGTGTCTATTTGGGAAAAACAGTTGTGTTTAATGTTCTTGCGCTGCAGGAAGAAATGAACAATACAATAACACGAAGGCTTTCACGCACTGGATGAATTCCCGTGAGAGGTTTAGCGTGCTTTCACTTCATCATATTTCAGTTCATTTGTTTTCAAAACCCTAAAACATGTTGCTTATTGTTTCCTTATTTAAAGTTAAATGTTCCAAGAGTGAGCACTGAAAGTGATGGAGCTGAAAGTGATGAAGAGATGAGATTGTGGCTTTAATAACTACAAAAGGACAGACGGAGTAAGAAATGAATAATGCTGCTAGCTACTCGCTGTGCGTTTTGTGTTCTTGAACGAGATTTTAAAACATTCTCGATTCTCACTGATGCATCATCTTACCCTCTTGTGATGTGTAACGACTTGAGAATCGACTTGAACCAGAACTACAGTGATGTGAAAATGTCTGCTATATTTAATAATTGATATTTTACTGCCACCTGGTGGCTGCAGAGCACAGTGTCTGAATACGACCTGATCTAAAGTGTGTTATATAAATGATACTGTGTGATTAATGTGTATTGTCAATTAATCAAATCTAATAATCAGAGTCCATCAGTTCTTACTGATATCAGTCCTGTATTGATTGGCATTAGATATAAACCCCACAAAAACATTTTCCACACAATGTTCAGAGAAGATCCTCCCCTCTACCAGAACTCCACCCATCCACACACAACTGACATACAGCATTGGACAGACTGGACAAGAAACCCCAGCTTGGGCAGGAAGAAGCCTCAGGTTGAGGAGGAAGAAGCCTGAGGTTGAGCAGGAAGAAGCCTCAGGTTGGGCATGAAGAAGCCTAAGGTTGAGGAGGAAGAAGCCTCAGGTTGGGCAGGAAGAAGCCTGATGTTGAGCAGGAAGAAGCCTGAGGTTGGGCAGGAAGAAACCTGAGGTTGGGCAGGAAGAAGTGCCAGGAACCCATGGATAGAGAAGAAGCCCCAGGATGGCCATGAATCCTAGGGTTGGGCAGAGGAAAGCCTCAGGTCGGGCAGGAAGCAAGAGAATGGGCATGTAGCCCCAGGTTGGGTACAAAGAAGCCCCAGTTTGGGCAGGAAGAAGCCTCAGGTTGGGCAGGAAGAAGAAGCCTCATTTATTTTCTTTGTTTTGCTTTTTTATTGAATCAGGCTCCTGTGATGGACACACACACACACACACACACACACACACACACACACACACAAAGCTATTTCACATTCGCACGGTGTCTTATCAGCTGTAGGTCTAAGAGGGGAAGTGGACAATGGAGTATGTTTAATGCTAACAACGTTTCATTTATTGTTAGCAGTTCTTTTTAAAAATCACATTTTCAATTAGCACAAAAAAAACTTTTGTTGTAATGAATGGAAGCTTTCTGAAGCTAGTCATCGTTGCTGTCTATCGTGTCTTTTGCTAAAGTGTTTCAAAATGTTAGCATCTTTTGAAAAAAAAAAACCTTAGCAGTTCTGTACATGTATACTGTATCTGTTAAAACAATATTATAATAAATGAAATATAAAATGACATAAAATAGAAACATTTAACAGTAACGAGGACGTGAGACGTAGGGATGCTGCGGCTGCTGCGGCTGCTGCGGCTCGTCATTTATCTGGTTAACGTCGTAACACATAGATAAAGAAATAAAGAAATAAACACAATTTAATGGCAGAGTTTACGCTTCTTTGAGGTTTCTCGGTAACATGATGTAACAAACTGTTTTTTTTTTGTCTTAAAAATAGAGAGAAAGGCCGGTGAGGGAACGAGTGTTTATAGCTGCTATAACATAAGTGACAACAGGAACTGACTCCTGCAACAGGAAACAAAGTGCTGACACTGGAGACTCCTTTCTCTAAAATGTTAAACGAACATCTCTGAACAGAAAACTTCACCATATCAAGACGTTCACACGCTTTTCTTTGTTAAATAATAACACATTAGTTTAATTTAAGTTTATTTAGGCTTAGCCAATCATAAGGCTCAGTCCCTGTGAATGAGCTGTTACTATGGAAACGCTAACGTTTTAGACCACCGCATCCAGCACCGCCGCTGCCGTCCCGCGTCCCTGATACTGTAATAAAATAAAAATAAAATCACTTTACATTGTTTTAACAGTAAGTTCTGAGAGGAGTAACAGGCTCAGTTTGACTCCATTAGCATTAGCATTTACGTTAGCATTAGCATTAGCATTATCAGCATGTATTTCATGCCCTGTGGCGCTTTCACACAAGGATAAAACATGATTCAGACTGCGTTTATCATCTTTTCCTCTGGCTGTCCATGATTTAGGAAGTTAGCATCGTTGTTAGCGTAAACATGGTTCAGGCCTCTGATGAGCCTTTGAGCTGCTGCAGTTCCGTCGCCGCCTCAGTTTGGGCTGCACGACGTTTCTTCTGAAACAGAGCTGCGATTTCCTCGAAGGTCTTTCCTTTAGTTTCAGGAACGCGTAAACACGTGAAGACGGTGAAACAGAACAGGAGAACCACGAAGATGATGAAGACATACGTACCACAGAGTTTCTGCAAAAAAAAAAAAAGGATTCAGCTAATAATCTTTTGTTCACAAATTCTGTTTCCGTGCTGAACTGGTGTCTATAAGCTTCCAGTATTTGTTAGCTACATTAGCCTCTTAGCAAAACTATAAATACAAACACACCAAACACTTGGCTAAATTTGCCCTCTGTATCTGTGAGTCTCACTGAAGGGGGCGTGGCCTCTGTGTATGTCAGTCTCAGTGAAGGGGGCGTGGCCGCTGTGTCTGTCAGTCTCAGGGAAGGGGGCGTGGCCTCTGTATCTGTGAGTCTCAGTGAAGGAGGCGTGGTCTCTGTATCTGTCAGTCTCAGTGAAGGAGGCGTGGTCTCTGTATCTGTCAGTCTCAGTGAAGGAGGCGTGGCCTCTGTATCTGTCAGTCTCAGTGAAGGAGGCGTGGTCTCTGTATCTGTCAGTCTCAGGGAAGGGGGTGTGGCCTCTGTATCTGTCAGTCTCAGGGAAGGGGGTGTGGCCTCTGTATCTGTCAGTCTCAGTGAAGGAGGTGTGGCCTCTGTGTCTGTCAGTCTCAGTGAAGGGGGTGTGGCCTCTTTCTGTCAGTCTCAGGGAAGGAGGCGTGGCCTCTGTATCTGTCAGTCTCAGTGAAGGAGGCGTGGCCTCTGTCTGTCAGTCTCAGTGAAGGAGGCGTGGCCTCTGTATCTGTGAGTCTCAGTGAAGGAGGTGTGGCCTCTGTGTCTGTCAGTCTCAGGGAAGGGGGCGTGGCCTCTGTGTCTGTCAGTCTCAGGAAAGGGGGCGTGGCCTCTGTGTCTGTCCTGTCAGTCTCAGTGCACTCAGACTGATGATTTTAAAATAAATGCCAGAGTTGTGTTGTTATAAAGTCTAAAGGAATGGGCGGAGCCACAGAACAGAACATTGCTAAGTAGTGTACACTTCATGAGAGATTATCACTGCTCAGTTTTATTAGTACAGACAGGACAGAGTGCACTTTACCTCTATGTAAGGGAAAAACATGCCGACGATGAAGTTACTGGTCCAGTTGCAGAAGCCGGCGAGTGCGATGGCTGCAGGTCGCGGCCCCTGACTGAACAGTTCAGCCACTATGAACCATGGGATTGGGCCTGGTCCGATTTCAAAGAAGCTCACAAACAGAAAAATGGCCATCATGCTCAAGTAACTCATCCAGGAGTACGTGTTCTGGAAAGCGCAAACATAAGAAAAGACACTAAACCAATGAGCGCCGCAGGAAAGCGGTAGGGGGCTAATATTTTGTGTGCAATGATCAGCGATCATACACCTACAAAATAACAAATATAAATACAAAACTATATAGTCTCATAACCAGGATTAAAACATAAATTAACATAAAGAAAGAAATGGAAGAAATGAAAGAAAATCGATTAAAAACGAGCAGTTAATGAATACACACTCAGCACTGTGACGCATTTCGAGGAATAAACCATTCATTTTATTTACTTGTTGAAATGATTTTTAAAAATAGCATTTAAAATAATTTTTCATTATATTTTCTTCAGAAGTGTCACTGAGAGCAGTTTTTATATAAAAGAACAGCAGACCCTGTTGAAAACACAAGGTGAGGGATTGATTTGTACACGCTGCATTTCCTCTCCTGTCCACCAGAGGGCTCCGTCTGCTCCAGCTCACGTATAACAGTGCGGGATCAGTCAGACCTGCCGCTTATTAACTCATCACTCATATAAAACTCTCACTTTATCTTATCTTATGTCACTGTGTGTGACTTTCACAACACCCCGCTCGTGAGGATCCTTTATGGAGTTACTTTTCTGGACTTTGATTTAAGGCTGGACGATATTGCAGCTTTCAACTTTATGAACGATTCCTAATTATGATTTAAATTTTTTTTGTTTTTACACAGTGCGATTATAAATAAATCGCATAATTTTTCAAAGTTTTGTATTTATTAGAATGGACTTTATGGAAAATATAGATGTGCAAAAATAGTAATAGAGCAAACAATGGTTCTTTTAAATAAAGAATATTTAAAGAAAGGATATTTAAAGAAAGGATATTTAAAAATCACTGATTGCACTATGGGCTATAGATGGCGCTGTTACTGTTTTTGCGCAACTTAGTGAACCCTTCTTTCTCGACAGAGTGAATGGGGACCGAGTCTTTTGTGATATGAAACACCACCGCGGCTGAGAAGTTGGCTGCTCACAGTGTCAGAAATAAACGCAGTAAAACCTCTTACCTTTAAATGAGTTGCACTGTATATACAAGTATTACAAGATTGTTTTAGATATTTGTTTATTAAATCTAAAACACTGATTAAGAGAAATCTGCGGATTGAGAAAGAAAATATACAGCCTAGCTCGTTGCTAACAAAATACAAACACGAGGGCGTCCATTTTCCCACGTCGCCTGTCGAATGTGCTGAGATCGAAAATGACGTAATTCCAACCGATTAGGATGTAACACAGTGTTACGTTTTACATAAATTTGTTCATCTGAGTTTATAGCAATTCCATCTCTCTGAAGTGATATTTGAACGTTTCCTTGATACGAGCTCAGTCCTTGGCGAGGTACTGCCTGTTTTCTTTAGCATTTTGTTTAATCTAATCTTAGCGCAGTGTTTGGGAGAAGCGCAGTGTTTGGGAGAAGCGCAGTGTTTGGGAGAAGTGCGGTGTTTGGGAGAAGCGCGGTGTTTGGGAGAAGTGCGGTGTTTGGGAGAAGCGCAGTGTTTGGGAGGAGTACATTGTTTGGGAGTAGTGCGGTGTTTGGGAGTAACGCTGTGTTTGAGAGAAGTGTGGTGTTTGGGAGAAGCGCAGTGTTTGGGAGGAGTACATTGTTTGGGAGTAGTGTGGTGTTTGGGAGTAACGCTGTGTTTGAGAGAAGTGTGGTGTTTGGGAGAAGTGTGGTGTTTGGGAGTAACACGGTCTTTGGGAGAAGTGTGGTTTTTGGGAGTAGTGCGGTGTTTGGGAGTAGTGCGGTGTTTGGGAGAAGTGCGGTGTTTGGGAGAAGCGCAGTGTTTCAGTGTTTGGGAGAAGTACAGTGTTTGGGAGAAGT
>CM040988.1:24926634-24937411 GCA_022985145.1 Pangasius djambal
GAGAGATTGTCGGGATTCTGCTGAAAGCTTGTGGAGTTACTGACTGTCAGTGAGCCTTCACAATGTGCTGCGGCGGGTCATGTGACCATAATCACCCGAAATAAACAAAGGACTTCATGACAGCTGGTCTTTGTTTACTGTGAATGTCTCTCCCTGTCTCTCTCTCCCTGTGTCTCTCTCTTCTCTCTCTGCCTGTCTCTCTCTCCCTGTCTCTCTCTCCCTCTCTCTCTCTCTCTCTCTTCTCTCTCTGCATGTCTCTCTCTCTTCTGTCTCTCTCTCTCTCGCTCTCTCTCTCTCTTCTGTCTCTCCCCTGTCTCTCTCTCCCTGTCTCTCTCTCCCCCTCTCTCCTCTCTCTCTCTCTCTCTCCTGTCTCTCGCTCTCTCTCTCCTCTCTCTCTCCCCTGTCTCTCTCTCCTCTCTCTCTCTCCCTGTCTCTCTCTCCTCTCTCTCTCTCCTGTCTCTCTCTCTCTCCTCTCTCTCTCCTCTCTCTCTCCTGTCTCTCTCTCTCAGGTTATGGTATTGGTTTACCTCAGCATTCCCCTTTGACCCGTAACTTTTCGGAGGTGGTGAACGGTTATAAGTCGGACGGTTTTATGGATCTGCTGCATGATAAATGGTATCGGGTCACTCCCTGCGGAAAACGAAGCTTCGCCGTCACCGAGGTAACGACATCACTGTGTTTTCCTGACTGTATAAGATCATGTTTTTGTCCTCGCTGGCTGAGAATCACATCAGCCGTAATGTACCAGACTGTTAGTGTATTAACGGGAAGATACATTAGCACGCTGTGCCACTCCCACTTCAGAATGTGTTATAATCAGGAAGTGTGTGTGTGTGTGTGTGTGTGTGTGTGTGTGTGTGTGTGTGTGTGTGTGTGTGTGTGTCATTCACCCCCAGAGTGTGAGTTTGTCCTTCGTGTAGTTCATTTGTCTGTCCTGCCCATCTTTCGCCGAGTTACTTTAATTCCCGGCTGCTGTGTGTGTGTGTGTGTGTGTGTGTGTGTGTGTGTGTGACCGAGTCTAGCCACTGCAGCAGCCAAAGTGTCCTTGATTTGAATGCATGAGGAAATAAATGCTGTGAAGAAAGCTGCACTGTGGTCCCTGGAGGTGTGTGACATCACTCCGGTTCTCACAAACGACGGTTACGAATTTTATCACTTTTATTTGACGTTGAACAGAGCCCCGGTGTGTTCTGCTCCTCAGTGCGGTTCTTTAGGCAGGTGAGAACACACTCGGGGAGTGACGCGCTGGTCCGTGAGTGTCTGAGCGAGAGTGATCTACTCACTCCACTTCCAACAGGACGCCAGTGAGGAAGTGATCTGACTCTGAATCGACTCGCTCCAGGAAGTGAATCAAACAAACGGAACCAAAGGACAGAGCCGTAGCGCTGCAGAAATGCCATGAGTAATGGAGATTTGAGAAAATAAACGCTGCATGTGACGCGCAAATCTTTTTAAACTAGTTATTTATATAATTAACTAATCATCGTGTTCTCTGGTCGCTCGGGTGTTTTTTGAGATTTCTAGAAATAAATGTTTAACTTTTTTCCATCAGTTTTTCCTGACCAGTGAATGAAAGAGCTTTACGAGGACGCTTTCGGCTTTACACACACCTCAGACCGTTATTTATTTATTTATCTATTTTGCTTTTTTGGTTCATGCAGTTATAAATAAATGATCTGAAAGAATCAGTTTCACTGCGATTCGGATCTGACAAACGGACTAACAGGTGCGAAAGCTTTCTAGAAGCTGATCAGAAGTAATAATAATGTCAATCTGTATCTAACTGCTATTACAGTGAATGTAGAAAAAAGTGGAAATGAGTTTTTTTGGGTTTCAGTGCAGAGAAATTTCAGGAATAAAAAGCTCTATTGGCTACATAAACAAATGATTAATACATAGAAATTTCCCACTGTGTCTATATTTAAACTGTTGAATTATATTTATATGGATATTTGTCTCCACTCACAGTGGTCCCTGGATGAAGAAAACGTCTTTATTGCATTCGTCAGAGGTGTTCAGTCGTACTTATCACTCCTGTACCACTGTTTACTTTGGAGACTTTTCAGAAGCTCACTAAGAATCAGGAGGAAAATAGAATTTGCTCTGTTATTCCCTTCTGCCTCTGAGTTAATTAAAACGACTCGGAGCGTGATTTGGTCCGAGGCCAGCTCAAATCCAGATTGTACAACTAAAATATAACTCTAAATTAATGTTCTGTCGAAACAGAGTGGAGATAATTACCAAGACGAATGAAAGTGATGATGATGATGATGATGATGATGATGATGATGAAGACGTATGCCGGAGCAGAGTCGGAGATTCTCAGTGTCGTGTGTCGTGTCACGGTTTGTGTATGGCCGAACATGATCGTGTGCTCTCGACAAAACTGGTCAAAAGGTGCGCTAGTGATTGATTTATTGGTCTTACTTTTTACAAATAAAGTGGAGATACCTGAGGATCACGAAGACACGTTATTTTTAGAACAGTGTAATCAAAGCACACCTGAGAAACGTGCACCAGGTCGTGTTCACATCTCACCTGTGGTTTAGATTCTAATCACAGATGCATCAGAACGAGTGTGAGGACATGTTGGTGCTCAGTGTGTGAGGAACCTGCTAGAAAGTGAACGTGTTTTAAATATAGTCAAATGTGTCTAGTACTCCTGATACGATTACATTAAACCGAACTGTTAGACCTAGTTCTGTTTACACGTTTACTCATTTCAAGCTTTAACAGCAGCTAGCATTGTGACTATCACGGCTACAGCGTCGCGCATTGTCACACACCGCTGCGATAAAAGCCGCTGTGGGAGTTCAGCTAGCGTTTTTCATTTTCACTCGACATGTTTTGCTTCAGCGTGAGTTTAAATGTGTGCACTGGATAATGGCGGCCATTTTGAGGATCGAATATGGGACCAACAGCATCAGTGTTATTCTGATTTAATAAGATTTTAAAAACTGGGAAGTTTGTCTCAGCAGCAAATATTGAAAACATTAGCAAAAGTTAGTTAGTTAGCAGACAGCGTCTCGCTATAAGGAGGAACGTAAAGATTCACTCACTTTCACCCGAACGTAAAGATTCACTCACTTTCACCCGAACGTAAAGATTCACTCGGTTTCACCTGAACGTAAAGATTCACTCGGTTTCACCTGAATGTAAAGATTCACTCGGTTTCACCTGAACGTAAAGATTCACTCGGTTTCTGTGATCTTAAATCAAATGTGTGTGCAACAGTTAAATCAGGTGAGTGAAATGCATGAGGCTTTTCTCGCTGAGTTTTGAGTGTTTCTGTGCAACTGCATGTCTCAGATCTATACTTAGCGAGCTAGCAGTGTGTTAGAGCTCTGAACTAGAATAATGCTCTCCAACTCTTCCATCTCTGAGTCTGAAATGATCATCTGTCACCCGCACTGTCTCTGTAACGCCCACAGTGCCGTTAGAATCAATCACAGAATTTCTAATAAAAACTCTGCCTCCATTTGTGTTGTTTGGACTCGATGTTTATGGATTTATGGAGTTGAACTAGTGTGTGTGTGTGTGTGTGTGTGTGTGTGTGTGTGTGTGTAGACTCTGCAGATGGGCATCCAGCACTTCTCCGGACTCTTTGTGTTGTTGTGTGTTGGTGTTGTGGGTTCATTACTCACACTGCTGAGCGAACACACCTTCTACAACTTCATCTTACCGCATCTGCACAACAACCACAGACTGAAGTACTGGCTCCACACCAGCCAGGTGAGCCTTCATCATCACCATCATCACCATCATTATCATCACCATCATCATCATTATCATCACCATCATCACCATCATTATCATCACCATCATCATCATTATCATCACCATCATCATTATCAACTATCCATAATCAATAAACGAGTGAAAAGAGTGAGACAACAAGAAAGCAAGATTTGAACTTGATCAAAGAAACAGCAGGAGCGGGGATATGAAACAGGTGAACACAACAGATAACTGACCAATGACAGGACGGGGGGCGGAGACACGACTAGAAGTAAAACAAAGATCGTCCCCTGTGTCAAAAATCGGAGAATCCGAGAAAGGTTTGTTCAGGTTGGTCTCGTGTTTAGGTGATGATTGGACGAAATTTGTAGGAGAAGAAGCAAAAAAAAATAAAAAATCCTATATGGCGGAAATGAACATCATGGCATCCGCTGAAATCGAGACGAACCAAAGAATCAGAAGAAAGTGGAATTTCTACGATGCTGTGAGTCTTTCCTGCAGAATAAAGCATGTCCGCTTTAGTGGCATGAAGTAAAACTGTTGTTTGTGTAGCTTAGACGAGACTACTAAAAAAAAAAGACTACTCATAAAATCGTACGAAGTATAATAACAAGAAAAAAACATGCAATTACAATAGCGATCAGTGCTTGGCCCCCTAATGACAGCGTATAAGAGAAATTAATCCTAACAAGTCTGTTTACATGTAAACATTTCCAGTTAAAAAAGCTTTTCCTTTAAGGGTGAAGTATTTCCACACAGCAGACGTTGTTGTTGTTGTTGTTGTTGTTGTTGTTGTTGTTGTTGTCGTGTGATTGACTTGAATCTGCTTTTACGTTGTTTCATTACAACACATTCTGATATTTCAGGCTAGATTTCTAACAGCCTCAGACTGAATTTTTTCTTCATTTTCTCTCCGATATCTGATCCACTATTTCTAATAATAATATTAGTAAAATAATCTTATTTATGTAGCATTTTAAATCAGTCAGAACAGGAAACTTCCGGAAACGTCTGGAATTCCTGCGAGGTCTCGGACATTATTTATTGCGGCTTCTGCAGCGCCGTTTGAGGTTTGAGCTGAAAACACATCGCAGGTCCTTGAGCCCTCAGCAGGGTCTCTGTTCTGACTGCTGTTTAAAGCTTTCGATCTGTTTATTGTTAATATGAGGAATATTTATTTGTGTGTGTGTGTGTGTGTGTGTGTGTGTGTGTGTGTGTGTGTCTGCTGATGAAAGTGCTGCTTCGGGATAGATAAAGTTTTATAGATTAGTTTAAGGGAGAGATTATCTTAAATATAGTGAAAGTAAATGTTACATAGAAGTCTCATAAACACATAAACACATAAATATATAAATAGACCTGGAGAGGAAATTGTAGCTTTGTGATGTTAATTAATAGTGAAGCTGCGTTTCTCTGTAATCAGCTCGTTACAGCGAGGTTTTAACGCCGCCGCATCGTCTCGCTTTGAGCTGCGAGATTAAAAAAGGGAATAAAAATGTTTATTTAAATACCTATCTGGCTGTGTTAGGAATAGCTGTAGTACCATCTCTCTTATTCTCCTTTTATGTGATTTATTAGATTTGTTCATTTGTTTACTGGTTGAAGAAGTAAATTGCTTTAATTGTATTAAATATAAATGTTTCTCCTGATTAAAAAAAAAGATAAAAGTTTACCTGTAAAAGCTTGGACGCAGCATTGCTAAACAGTAAACACTGTGTGTATGATATAATGTAATGGCTGACGTTGTAGCTGTAACTCTAAATGGACAAAAATTCTAGCGTTGAGGGACACACAATGTTTAAGAATGCAGAAATGAATTAAGATCCCAAGGAAGTAAATATATAAGTAATTATATATATATATATATTTGTAAAAGCTTTTGAGTTTGAGTTTATGTTTGTGATCTTTGTGAGGGGGAAAAATCTAAAATTAAAAAGAAGAGAATAAGAAAAATGTGAGACAAATAAAAGGAGAAAAGACGAAGGAGCAAAAGGAAGAAGAGAAAAAAAACAAAATGGTGGGACATGGAGAGAGAGAGAGAGAGAGAGAGAGAGAGAGGAATAAATATCAGTGTTAAATCACATCGCCCTCTAGTGTTAGTCAGGGGAAAACACACGTGCTCGTGTGCGTGTTCTTTTAATTCTTCTTTCTGTGTTTTTTTTTTTTTTGCAGAAAATCCACCGAGCGTTAAACACAGTGTGTGACGAGAAGAAAACGGAAACGATGAACACAAACACAAAGTGAGTAAAGAGTTCGATTTCTACACCACACGCTGACGTCACATGATGATTGGCCACAGACTAATTTACATATTCACTGAACTGTCGTGATCCTTTGCACGTTACACGAGGAAGAAGGTAGATAATAGTTTTATCAGAGTAGAAAATAAAAGATTATTGTGTAATTTTTTATAGAAAAATGTCTTTGGTCGCAGCACCACAATCTGGCTGTTTACATATTTACAATTTTTTTTCATTTCTATCAAGAACGAGAATAAAACGAAGCGCTTTTATTACTGTACATTTCACCAGGAAGAGAGTTTAAAGCCTCCTCCTGCTCCGCCTCGTCGCCGTTTTGAGGAAACTCTACAGAAACGATCTCTGTACGTCGAGCGTGACGTTTAATTGGCTGCGACGTGATCATGCTGTAAACGGGATTTAACCCAGCGAAGGAAGTGATGTAACGGTGTAAACACGGGGCTCGGATAAGGCTCGGGTCTTACGTACGTGCAAACAGACGAGTAACCGCAGTTTCTTTCCCCCTCAGCATTCCCTTGTGTCTGTCAGAAGGCTGTACGCTCCACCGCCTGCCCTCCGCTGATCCCTCCATCTCCTCCTCCTCCACCTCCAACAACAGGTGGAACAGCGAAAGTCCTGAAGCTACCAGCAGCGAACCCAAAGACGCTAATCACAAGCGCGTCCACTTCGACCTGGGATCCGAGCGAGGCATGAAGAGCCCGGGCGGGGCTCCAGAGCGGGGCATCGGGCGCTCGGACGAGGCCGTGTGTGAGCTGCTGGGGTCGGAGCAGGGCAGCAGGAGGGTGGATGGGGGCATTAAGAAGCTGTTGAGGTCACAGCGGGGTATTAGGGGGTTAGTGGGCAGCCCCCCTGCTCAGCTGTGCTCCAATGGGGACGCAGCATCAGGACTCAGCCTGGTTCTCCTGCCCCCCGCCTGCCCCGCCTCCTCTCGCTCCTCTCTGTGGGAGGGGGAACTTCAGGAGATCGAGGGCAAAATCGAAGAGTTTCGGGGGAACCTGCGGGCGGCGCTGGCACGGAGAGCCGAGCTCCAGAGGAACCTGGAGAAAGAGAGACAGAGACTGAGACAGACGGAGAGAGACAGCAGCCGTCTCTCCATCATCACAGACATGAACAGGAGGAGGTGATGAGCGAGACGGGAGGGACGAACGAGTGCCGTCTCTCTTCTTCCCTCTTCTCTTTCTTTCTACAGGAAGTGCCGTTAGTTCCTCTCTGTACTCCTGCACTTCCCTAAAGAGGCAAACGCTGTTTCTTACATCAAGCTGGAAGTGACTGAACTGAAAAAGACTTCTTTTTCCTTTCTTTCATTTTTAATAATATTTTACAAACTCTTAAAAAAAAAAAAAGTTACAGAGAGGAAAAAAAGAACACGAGAGAAAACAAGGACAAAAACGAGAGAAAACTGAAATGGAAAAAAAGAAAAGGACTGAAAACAGACAGGAGGAAGAGACAAAAAAAGGAGAGGATGTGAAGGAAAAGATGAAAGCAAGGAAGAATGGATTTAAAAAGTGAAAGAAAGATTGCAAGAGAGAGAGAGCAGAGAGCAGAGAAGAATGAGTGAGCGTGACAAAAGAATGAAAGAAGGAGGAATTGGAAGACAGACAGGAAGTAGAAAGAAAGAAAGAAAGGGATAAAAAGAAAAAAGAAGAAGAAGAGAGGGAAAAGATAGATGAGGAGGAAAGAAGAGCAACGAAAGAACAAGAAAAACAACACGAGAAAGTAATAAGAAGAGAAAGAGTACAAAGGAAAACAGAAGGAAAAAGAGATGGAAGTAAAGAAATAAGAGTGTGAAGTGAAGCGAGGGCGCTGATTGGCCAGCTGCTGTAACGGCCGTTATGACATCATCAGCGGGAATTCTCCGACATTCCGAGGATTGTTAATATTCCGCTGTAATGCTGATTATCACGTGACAAACCGCTGATAGAGTTTTAGAAGAATTTGTTTAGAAAGCTGAAACGTGTAACGAAGGAAATTCGAACGTTGTTTTGATAAAATGTCGGAACTCGTCCGCTTCGGCTGATACTCCAGTGATTCTCCGCTGCAGCGTTTTAAACCTCGTGTGGTTGGAAACAGGAAGCCGGGATCCGGAAGCACGCCGGACCGAGGATGCGGATGAGCTGGGATGATTGTTAGAGCGTCTCTTTTTTTTAAATACGGTTTCCTTAAAAAAGAAAAGATCAGCAAATCTCTGCATCAGACGGCGTTCCGTTCCGTCACGTCTTGCGCTTACTGTCATTCATTACTAACCTGAATCTCATATTCTTTACGTTTATTTAAACACAGGCACGTGTAAGGACACGCCCACATTTATGCAAATAAATCACTAACGCATTTTTGTATATAAACAAAAGTATTTTTAACCAAAATGCAGTCTATCTATCGGAAACAACAACGTTAGAGATACGTACTGAGCTTTTAACGAGAAATTCTGAAATAAATAACGAACGTGATGGAAAATTGTAGTAGTAAAAGTATTTTACGTAATAAAATGAAAATATAATATCACTCGCTTTAAAAGATACGGAATCATTTATAGGCAGAGCAGCTAACCGCGTCGGCGAGGTCAGGATCGCGTGGAGGAAATGACGACGATCAGGACGCGGCGATGGCGTTTACACTCGTCTCCTGACATCCCTCCTTCCTCTGACGCCCGTCTCCTGACATCCCTCCTTCCTCTGACGCCCGTCTCCTGACATCCCTCCTTCCTCTGACGCTCGTCTCCTGACATCCCTCCTTCCTCTGACGCTCGTCTCCTGACATCCCTCCTTCCTCTGACGCTCGTCTCCTGACATCCCTCCTTCCTCTGACGCTCGTCTCCTGACATCCCTCCTTCCTCTGACGCTCGCAATATCGAAATTTAAGAACGAAAAGTTTCTTTTTTTCTTTTGATGATGAAGTACGTTACAGATAAAACTCTCCGAGATTTAATTCTTCTGAGAGAAACAAACTCATCTTTTATTTTAATGATCTTTTTGTTTTAATCGGTTTTAGTCAGGTCTAAACTCAGAGTCTGTCATTTCATCTCTAATTCAGCATGTCCTGATTATTATTATTATGATTGTTATGATTATTATGATTATTATGATTATGATTATATCTAATGGCGTGTAGGAACGTTTCCGTGGTGACGTGGTGTGGTCAGGTGGAAGGCGTCTAATCAGTCATGTTATATCAGTGTTAAAGAAAATGTCATTTTATCATTTTTAAATAAATATCATTTCCGCATGGATGTAACCTGTATGATTATGGGAAGCATTTCTTAAGTCACAAGATTATCTGATGTTTCTTATAACGGGATGATGATAAATCAGACATAACATTATTCAGCGTGTGTTCTCAAGCTTTGTGTTTTTGTGTTTAGAAATAAATACTTAACATTAGAAAAAATAATCTGACAACAGAATAATAACATTTCAAGTTTTTTGTAATCAAATATCTTCCAATTATCTTGTAATCTTATAAAAGAAGACACTAAATACGTCTGACTTCATCGTCTGACTTCATCGTCTGACTTTATTCAAGACGTCTTTTTTTTTTGCAGTGCATAAAGATTACACACGGCTTGTAATGTTTATAACGATCCTGTAATCGTTTATTATTGTTTATTATTATAATATCTAATAGAGCTAGCGTCTTCATTTCAGGCTTGTGCGTACATGTTACCTGCCCTGTCGTTTAGCCCCGCCCCCTGTTATTAGCCCCGCCCCCTGTTATTACCTTAAACACAGCAACGGCGTCTTAGCAAACCGTCTTGAATATAGTCTAATCTATGAATCTAATATTTCCTGTTGTAAGATTACAGTAAACTAAATATAAGGTTCTTCAACCCGATTCTCGACATTTTAACTCATTTCAAGCTTTAAATTGTCGTAGTTGATGAGAAGGAAACGTTTAAAATGAGCGAGCGCGCTCATGCTGCAGGGTGACATGCGCTGGGACGGCGAGCTCGTGACGGTTTTTTGTAAATGTTTGTAAAAGTCGGAGAAGGTTCAGGTGTTGGATTTCACGCCTGGGATCTCGGCAGCGTTTCATTCAGGAGTGTGAGTGTTCACGCGGCGTTCCTGCACGCGTGTCTGAGATGAGCAGGACATTCGAGACTGATAAATAAAAAGCTTTGAGGGAAATGAAGGAAAAGAAATCCGTTAAAAAAGCGTGACGTGTTTCTGAGAAACACAGAGTGAAACACGGCGTTTAATTAGAGCCTGGAAACGCGCGTGGGAGATTGAGAGACGTGTAAAATACGTGAATGTGTGCGTGCGCTCAGAGGGTTTGGGGGTTTGGCCGAGACGCCGGCGTCCTCAGCAGCCATCTGCTCATCGATGACTAATTTCCTGAGAGGAAGTAAATATTCAGTATTAAATATAACAAACAGGATGTAAATATGATACTGTTCATCTGACCACACGGCTACGGGCTCATAAAGTACACAGTCACACACTCCAACGTTTTATTTCCTTCTTTATTTGTTTATATATCACCTCTCTTTCTCTCGCTCTCACTCGTTCATTCTCTCGCTCTTTCATTCTCGCTCTTTTTCACTCTCTCTCAAGTCAAAAGGTTGCTTTATTGGCATGACAAATATTACCATTGCATTGCCAAAGCTTGGATACAGACTCTCTCTCCCTCTCTCTCTCTCTCTCTCTCTCTCTTTCTCTTTCTCTCTTTCATTCTCTCTCTTTTGCTCTCTGTCTCACTTTTGCCCCCTCTCTCTTTCTCTCTCTTGCACTCTGTCTCTTTTGTACTCTTGCTTTTGCTCTCTCTCTCTCTCTCTCTCTCTCTCTCTC
>CM040988.1:24939787-24954299 GCA_022985145.1 Pangasius djambal
CACACACACACTTTTATTCTCACTCTCTTTCGCCCTCTCTCTTTCGCCGTCTCTCTTTTGCTCTTTCACTGTCTTTCTCTGTCTCTCACTCTCTTTTTCTCTCTCTTTCACTCTCTTGCTATTTTGCTCTCTGTGTCTCTGCACTCTCTCTCTTGGTCTCTCTCTTTCTCTCTTTTGCTCTCTCTCTCTTTTGTGCTCCCTCTCTCTCTTTCACTCTCTTGCTGTCTCTATCTCTCTCTGTCTCTCTCTCTCTCTTTTATGCTCCCTCTCTCTCTCTCTCTCTCTCTCTCTCTCAATGCTGTTAAAATTCAAGGACAAAACAGTAAAAACAAGCAGGAAACAAACGCATAATAAAACAGAATTGATGACTTTCATTAGTTGCTGTTTATTTTATGGCAGATGTTCACACCCCAGACAGTCCAGATGTTCACTGGGTAGCAATGCCATACACAAGCCCTGTCCACTTTATTAGGAGCACCATATTAATACAGCGTAGCACCCGCGTTAGCCTCGATTCTACATGCCATGGATTCCACACGAAAACACTCCCCACACCACTACAGCACCTCCACCAGGCTGACCCGCTGACACACGGCTGGATTCATGCCGCTGATGCCAAATTCTCATCCTAACAATGTCATATGTAAGATATAAACATATAAATATGACTGTAAAAACACTATATTTTTGTACAAGTCTTTATCTTTGCTCTACAGACTAACAGGTTATAGTACTCACTCGTTTCTCTGACGCCCTTTTAAACGTCGTCTATATTCCATCTAAACTTCCATGTAAGTTCTAAAAACAGATTTATCTAACAGATCAGATCTGACGTGAGTCTGATTCACACTTTCTGATTATAAACACCATTTATCAGCTCTCAGTTTCTTTTGTGTAGTGAGTCTAGAGCAGGAAGTGTGTTCTGATTGGCTGAGAGCAACAGGAAGTGTGTTCTGATTGTCTGAGAGCAACAGGAAGTGTGTTCTGATTGGCTGAGAGCAGCAGGAAGTGTGTTCTGATTGGCTGAGAGCAGCAGGAAGTGTGTTCTGATTGGCTGAGAACAGTATTAAGTGTGTTCTGATTGGCTGAGAGTAGCAGGAAATGTGTTCTCATTGGCTGAGCGTAGCAGGAAGTGTGTTCTGATTGGCTGAGAGCAGCAGGAAGTGTGTTCTGATTGGCAGAGAACAGCAGGGAGTGTGTTCTGATTGGCTGAGCATAGCAGGAAGTGTGTTCTGATTGGCTGAGAACAGCGGGAAATGTGTTCTGATTGGCTGAGAGCAACAGGAAGTGTGTTCTGATTGGCAGAGAATAGCAGGAAGTGTGTTCTGATTGGCTGAGAGTAGCAGGAAGTGTTTTCTGATTGGCTGAGAGTAGCAGGAAGTGTGTTCTGATTGGCTGAGAGTAGCAGGAAGTGTTTTCTGATTGGCTGAGAGTAGCAGGAAGTGTGTTCTGATTGGCTGAGAGTAGCAGGAAGTGTTTTCTGATTGGCTGAGAGTAGCAGGAAGTGTTTTCTGATTGGCTGAGAGCAGCAGGCCGGGGAATTAGAGCGCTGGAATTATTATAAGTAACATTATTAGTTAACACTGACTCACTGCTAAATATTATATACTATTTATGGGTAATAACTAATGAAGACTTTAATAATATCGTACATCACATTGTGGTTAATTAATATGTTTAACGATTCTGTATATGTTATAATGGTTATGATATCTAATGTTATAATACACCAGAGACCAGCGTAATGTCATCATTCTGCTTGGAGGCTTGTGAGATCATTATTCAGAAACACACGCAGACCAAAAGAAACAGTATGAATTCAAATAAAACAAGAAAAACCATAAATAAAATGAGGTCATGGGTAAAAATGTGAATGTAAATAAACGTTATAGCTTTATACTAGACGTTTGGACGCTTTATTACATTTTTTAAAATTTATTTTAATTATAAAATAATCTAATGACTCCTCGTAATGTCATTCAGTATAATTAAAAAAAATTATAAATCACATTTTTAGCTTTTATGGTTCTTCTGTGGGCTCTTATGAGGATGTAAATTTAGAGAATAGTATTTTACATACATTTACATCCTCAGAAGAAGCTACAGAATAATTAAAGCAAAGCAAATGTAATGAACTGGTTTTGCCTGTTCGTGTGATGAGCTAAAACTGTGGCTTTTAGTATTTTTTATGATTTTGTTATTGCTTTTTTTTTACTATAGTGAATTTAACATATATATATATATATATATATATATATATATATATATATATAAAGGTTTCATTCTTTGTATTATTTTTCCTATTTGGAATTTATTTCATTCTTGACCCAAGCTGGGATTAGAGTTAAACCACCACACGAGCAGGAGATCAGACCGGAACAATCAATCACCAGCCGGCCGTGAACACGGGAGGAGTCGAGAAGGAGGTCAACCGAGCGAAAAGGAAAACGAATTTTATTCCATCCAATAAACAATTTTATCCCTAAATCAGTTGATTACAGCCTTCAGTCTGACAGAGCAGACTCCAAAGCCAGCCTTTATTGTGTCTTAAACATTTTAAATGCTTACTGATGTGGAACAATACACATTTTTACCATTTTTCTGATGTGCTCAGATTCATTTATCTGATGAACATTTTGTCAAAACTATCAGAAATCTGAGATGTTCTGTTCTTTTAAGCTGCGAGGATGGAGGACAAATAAATGGGACAGACGTCTAGTTTTAAACAGACATGATCAGCAAAAGGGTGCTAGCGTTTCAGTGTTTAGATTTATTAAAAATATAAATCGTTTACAATGTTAAAATAATGCATCGTGTCCAACTGTAGTAGTGCTGAGAGAGAACGAGGGAGGAATGATGGAGTGATGATGTAATTAGCTGCACTCCAGATGGGTCCGAGAGAGAGAGAGAGAGAGAGAGAGAGAGAGGTGACCCTTATTTGTCTAGTGTGGGGGAGAAGAGAAAGAAAGAAGGGCAGAAAGTAAAGAGAGAAAACAAGAGAAAAAGCACTTTTAGTGTAGAGACCGAGAGCCGTGTTCACAAATCACACACATCAGCACTCAGAGCTCAGACGTAACTACACATTTAAACAGAGTTCAGAAGTCACGTGAGAGTTACGCACAGAGGGCGGAGTTTATCTAAAACAGGGGTGTGTCTAAATTACGCTCGAGTCCGATCTGGAGCTTAAGCGCATGTTTCTTGCGTGATTTCGGCTCGAGTGAGGAGCAGCGTTAAGTCCAGCGCCGCCGTCTGACAGTTTAATATAACCACAACACGTCAGGCTGAGATTCATGCTCTGGCTGTAAACACACTCACACACACTGTTTAAGGTCAACATTAAATACATAAATATAACAATATTCATTAATTAATATCATCATCACTCTAAAATCCATGAAAAGTTGTTTTTCCACACGGAGGACATGGGAGGAGACGCGTGTTAATCGGAGACACGGTTTATCTGGAGGAATATTTTATGATGAAGTGATGAATGGAGTTAAAGTTTCTCTGTAAGCGTAGCAGATGAGCGCTAGGTCAGATTATCCTTCACACCGTGAGCACGTTTTCTTTACAGCAGAGCATCGAATTAACACCAACACTGACTTTATTTTATTCATTCAACACATCAACACAGTGAATTAAAAGTGTGATAAAATCTCCTACATCTCACACACACGTTACGATTTCATCACATCGATTTAGAGTCGACTCGTGACGCCATTAACTTGTGCTCGAGTAACTGTCAGAGCTCGATATAAATAATAAAATGCTAAATAATAGTCTGCGCTGGATCAAGTGCTATTCTTTGTGCTGCTGAATAATGAGTGTGGAAGCCATTTTGTTAATTTAAATCAGTGATTAATGTGAGAATTAAAGCTAGCGCTATTCATGCAGTGATATATATGTGTTATATACGAGACTCCTGTTAGATTTATTATTCAACATTCGCTAAATCTCCTCACTCAGATATCATCATATTAGTGTCTTTAATTTTCATTTTTAAATTCTCTCTTTTCTATTCCTGATTATTTTCAGGTTTAAAGGTGAGTGATGGTGTTTAAAGGTGGTGGTATAGACGCTGCTAAAAAACCCCGACTAAGACAATCTGAACGTGGAGCTGCGTAACCCGACTCTGAATACCAGGAACTTTCCCTGCATCAGTACTGACATAACCTTTTACTCATACAACTCTAAGTGAAGAAACAAGGAGCAAAGTAAAAACATATAGAGAATAAAATTAACCCTCACATGGTTTGTTCCACATGTTCAGGTTATAAAAATTAAAAATGAGTGACAGAGAGAGTGAGAGAAAGAGAAAGAGAGAGAGAGCGACTCCTAAGAAGACACGGCTTAAAGAACTCGTGCAGTGTTGATCGTGTCTCAGAGTAACATCGCCTTATTTAACACATTAATATTTTATTAATTGCTTGTTAATTACGGCAATGTTAACCAATCATTTAGCTATTTATATTTAACTACTCAAATGCATGACCTTTGTGTAAATAAACGTGTGTGTTCTCAGCCAGTGAAACTGTCCGTGTCGCACCGTTACGCCGACGCTCTCGCTGCACCGTCACTTTAAGCGAACTCTTTATTAAAACGCACACGTTAGCTCGAGCCCTTAGCGGAGTAAAGCCTCTTTTGTAGTGTAAAATAGCAATAGAATATTTATAACTGTGGGATTTGTGTGGAGATTGTGGAGAGTCTCGGGTGTCACGTCACGTATCGGAATCACGTTACTGTAATACTGAAGGAGAAAAAAATATGTGTACTAGATATTAATACATATAAATAAATAAATAAGTGCAGAGGACATCACTAATAAACACTCTTAGCTATGCTAAACACACAACACACACACACACACTTTGTACATTTAACACACTTTTCTGTAAAACTTATTCGGGGCTGAGCGTCCGCCGTACACGTCCCTGTGAATGAGCTATGTTGCTATAGAAACGATAACGTATCAGAAAAAACACATTAATCGCACATGATTTGCAGCTGCGCTACTGTCGGAGCTGCTGTTATAGAAAACTAATCAACACCTTCTGACCAATCAGAGTCCAGAATTCAACGTAAACATATTTAACGAACACAGTCGAACTCGTTGTAGTGCTAGCTAGCTTACGTAATAGCATATTTCAATTCATAGTGGTAGTGAGGGGAAAGGGGCGGGGCCGTGATTCAGATGGAGGAGGGATATTCAGATAGAGGGGCGTGTCAGATTTGCATATTCATGCATATTTATAGATCCTGCTTATTTTATTTTATTATGCTAAAAGATTTTAAATGTATTATTCGAAATGGATTTTTTTGTAGTTTATAAGAACAGTTTCAGAAGGACTTTAAAGGACACACACACACGCGTGCACACACACACACACGCGTGCACACACACACATACACACACACACACACACACACACCCTGTTCCCTGCTGTCTTTTGTTTTCCTCAGCCTTAATGATGAATGGAAAGAAGCAGAGACACACTGGGGTCCAGTGGGAGGTGTGTGTGTGTGTGTGTGTGTGTGTGTGTGTGTGTGTGTGTGTGTGTGTGTGTGTGTGTGTGTGTGTGTGCGTGTGTGTGTGTTAGACCCCTCCTCCTGCCTCAGTTACTCCTTCCCCTCCCTCTCTCACCCTCTTTGTGTCCACGCTGCTCCCGTCCTCACGATCACTCGTCTTCTCTTCACACATTCCGAGGAAGGGAAGAAAGTCATCCGTCCGTCCTCCATCTCTCCATCCGTACATCATCCAAACCAGGAGAATTTGGAGGATAAACGAGGATAAAGACAGCGGCGTAGTGTGTGTGTGTGTGTGTGAGTGTGTGTGTGAGTGTGTGTGTGAGTGTGAGTGTGTGTGTGCACTCACCCTGAAAGGAAACACACTCTCAGTCTGGTGAATGGATGAAGAAGGACAGATCCAAACTGGAGCGCAATAAACGAGTGAAAAAACGGAGACGGACTGGGAAAGAGTCCCTCCATCCACACCATCCGAGGGAGAGAGGTGAGAGCAGTGTGTGTGTGTGCGTGTGTGTGTGTGTGTGTGTGTCTTCATGGAGACAGCATTCCGTTCACACATCAACCTCACAGGGACAAAAGACGTTGTGGGGAAAAAAGTCCTGGGAACACGGCACTCATTTTGGCCACGAGGAACGATTTAGTGTGTGTGTGTGTGTGTGTGTGTGTGAGAGAGAGAGAGAGATAGAGAGAG
The DNA here is from genome assembly GCA_022985145.1 of Pangasius djambal. Taxonomy (NCBI): domain Eukaryota; kingdom Metazoa; phylum Chordata; class Actinopteri; order Siluriformes; family Pangasiidae; genus Pangasius; species Pangasius djambal. Next base: position 24,946,002 of record CM040988.1, read on the forward strand.
AGAGAGAGAGAGAGAGAGAGAGAGAATTTAAAGCATGTACACTTGAGGTTCAGCAAAAGGACCTCACTGTCTGGTTCCCATGCAGCAATGCAGGGGTGAGAGAGTGTGTGTGAGTGTGTGTGGAGTGTGTGTGTGTGTGTGGAGTGTGTGTGTGTGTGTGTGTGTGTGTGTTGGGGATCCTGAGTCAGCAGACATTATATCTTTTATAAAATATTGGGGGCGGGGTTTCCGTATACTCTTAGTTTATGATGTCACAAAGTATCTTAATACATTTGAATATGCAAATTATTAGAGAGTGAGGTGCGTTTATTTTATACAGTGATAGCCGCTAACTCCCAAGCTAGCTAGCTATTTATTATAGCTGTATTATAGCCAGCTAGCAAGATGTTTATGTTTAGCTACTGTACCCCAGCGACAGCTAGCTTATTTGATAGCAGTGTAACATGAGTTAGCCTTAGCAAACATTTCCGCAATGATTTTATTTATTTTTAATAATCTACAGTATATCTGACTATAGTAGTTGTAGTAATCAATAAATAAGTTATTTATTAGTTATTTCTTTTTATTTTATCCAGTTTTTTCCCAATGTAGAGCCTGAATAATCTCAGTATTATTTTATAATTTTTTAAAAATGTGGTTAAATGTTTTTTATGTCCTAAAATACACTGTAAAAACATCGTATCTGTGTGTTTGCCGTAATGAATATGTAATAGTGGGCGGAGTCAATGCAAATTGCTTGGTGTGTTTTACTGCAGCCTGAAAGTGACTTTCTTTGTGTAAATTAATACCACTGAAGGGCAGGTAATACATGTGCAGAAGCCTGTTCCTGTCATCTAAAGACAAAATGACTCCATTTTAATATAATAATCAGATATTCTCTTATAATTATTATTTTCATTATTATTTTCATTATTTTCGCATTAAATCGTGTTACTTTAGATATTCAATGCAAATTCATATAATTTACATAATATTCATATAATGACAGCAGCATTTAAGAAGCCTGTGAACATTATCCTTATATTTATATTATTATATTAACCCTCTTTTATTTACATTCATGTTGAATTTGAATGTTTCTTGACTTTTTTAATTTTTTAAAAAAAAATTTTGTTTTTACTTTTATGTCTGGGATCAGAACAGAAGTCATTGTACACAAAAGCCTCATTTAATATATATATATATATATATAGTTCTCTGATATTTAATGCAGTTATTCTTCGTAAATCGCCTGAAACACGTTCACACACACACACACACACACACGTCGTACGTTGTCACGGTAACGGGACGTATTTCACGATTAACGATCAAAGCGAAGCAGACCGTAAACTGTGAAAATACCAAGAGGAGGAACTTCAGCGTGTTCCTACAGTGAATACGAGCGATGAAACGTCTTAAACGTTAAACTCTAAACCGCTCTTATGTTCCAGTGTGTTGTTCTTGACGATCATACGCTATCGTCATGACGACGAGGGAATCCGACGCAATACAGAAAACAAAATCGTACTTTACTTACAGCTGTACATAAACGCTTTTCTGAATCGAAACAAAAACACGCTCTTCTCCATCCACGCTAACTAATTAACGTAGCTAGCTAATGAGCTTCGTTTTTTTATTAAAATAAACTCGCTGACGTCGTAAAGAACAAACGTAAGTGCATGAACACGCGCTTGTTTCCGTATCGGTATTGACGAATACCAAAAAAAAAAATGCGTACTCTGTCTGAAAAAATGGTATCAGTGCTTCGCTGCACTACGGTAATAAATGAATAACTATAGTATTAATTGATTCCTACGCTGATGATGTAACACTTACTGCGTTAAATAAACACTTACGTTATTTACGAGCTGACGTTTCTAACGACTTCGCTACTGCAATACTACAAACTTTTAACGCTAAAGTGGTGTTCGTTCACCTGGAGGTGGCGCTGTAGCACCGATTTATAACACAGCCCAGATCTAATGAACCATTTATTCATTTAGCTCCGCCCACTTAGATATTAACGCTTTCTGCGTAACGCTGTATGGAGCTCGGAAGCTGACAAATTCATATAATTTAAAAGTTTTTATATCTGAATTATATACGAAATGATTTTTCAGCGTTGTATTTTAATAATTTTACATCTTTTGCCAGTGTTATTCATTGTTGGGGTAAAATTTGCTTTTCATTCAAAATTACAGCCGAAGTTTTTTGTGACTAAAAAAAATCAGACTCCTGAAAACAAATTTTAATTCCAATTTCAGAAATGCAGATTTTATGTAAATTAGGCCAAAGATAAAGTGAGAGCGTGATCAAACGAATAAAACGTTTTATGTTCTACTCAAACACTGAGATTTCTACAGTGAAGTTGAGCACTTGATGACCAGTGTAACTATTTATCTAACTATTTATCTAACTATTTATCTAGCTGGTTAGCTTACGCTAATGTTAGCTAGCTGTCTATCATTAGGTAGCTAACTGTTAGCTGTTTAATAAGAATTTAGCTCTTTCGGTAGAATATAAAACCTTTAGATGCACCTCATTACGGTTCATATCTTCTGTTTGGTCTTGTAGGTTTCTGATTAACTATAAATAACTGAATAATTTAATTTACTAAATAAAACCTGTAATAGAATCTCCTGCAGCTCCTCAGTGGTTGCGAAGCTTAGTGTATTTTTGTGTGGGGTTTTTTTTTGCGTATTTGTCACCAGCTGAAGCGTCTCTCTGAAAAGCAGCTGCTCTTTTCCTGCTTTTCTTTACCAAACAAACGTGTTTAACAGCGCACGCTTCGCTTTGTGTAAAGATCCGCCGTTTTTCTGCATCGTCCACGGAGACCGAGGAACATGAACAGACCTCAGGGCCGAACGTGCCGCCATGTTGCAGCACCACCGACTGAATCCTGGACTCTGATTGGTCAGAAGGTGTTGATTAGTTTTCTAAAACAGCAGCTCTGACAGTAGCGCAGCTTCACATCACAGGGACTCGTACAGCAGACGCTCCACTAATAATAAACAGTGGAAATAAAAAGTGCGTAATCGTTGATAACAAAGTAAAGCAAACACACTGATACACACAGAAGAAAAGCGCGATATTAAAGTTCTATCACTTCTTTAAATAAACTCCCAAAAAGCCTCAAGGATCCGGTGTGTTTACTGTTGTGTACAAGTCTGAGGGACGAAATTAGAGAGTTGAGTTCATGGAGAAATGTTTTAAGACACAATGGAGATCATGAGTATTTTTCGTTTTGCGTATAATATAATAAACTTGGCCACATGTTCAAGAGATGAGTGATCAGCGTTTTCATAATTAAAAATAATATCTCGGACAACAAGGGAGTGATTAATTTCTGTAGGACTGAAAATAAAAGAGCTTAAATCAGCCCAGAATTTATTTGTTACGTTGCATTCAAAAAATAAATGACTGTTTACGCTGATGGAAGGAGTCTCCAGTGTCAGCGCTCTGTAACAGTCAGAGGTGAAGCTGTAACTGTAAGCTTTCCGACGTCTTCAGGACAGAGGAGTTTACGCTGTTTCTCGATAACATGCGGAACAAGTGGCGATTAACTTGAAGAGAGAGAATAAAGAGACGCTGGTGAGGGAATGAATGTTTATAGCTGCTATAACGTAAGCGACAACAAGAACTCACTCGTCTCATGAACAGTAAACGTAACTATAAAAAAATGTAAAAAATGTTTTTGTTGGCAAATTGCTGTGGTATGAGGGAAATGAGCCACTCGGGGATGTGATGTTTTCTTCTCTGGTGTGTGTGTGTGTGTGTGTTTGGTTTCCTGTCAGTGATTATTATAATTATGTATATTATGTATATTATATTATTTTGATGACTTCATTAATAATGTCTCGTCTTTTCTCTGCGTGTCTCATGTCCCTCTGTAGCGAGTTCTCGCTCCAGCACCAGGACGATGTCTCCGAAGGACAACAAACCCAAAAAGCCACCAAAGGACAGCATGACCTTACTGCCGTGCTTCTACTTTGTGGAGGTGAAGACGTCCCTGATGTTAAATTATTAATCCTACAAATGATTATAACTCATGGTTTCCCAGTCAGGCTCCTAAAGCTCCTTATTAACTTCCTTACCAATGTGTAATTTTGAAGCTTTGATATTTATTTATATTATTTAAGCTTATATTAAGTGGTGGATTATATGGTTATGGAGAGGGGTGGAGTTATAATAAGAGGCGTGGCTATGGACTTTGTGGTTATTAAGAGGGATGGAGTTATAATAAGAGTAGTAGTAAGTGTTTATAGTGGGGGCGGGGTTATAACAGTGGGTGTGGGATATAGCGATGTATATTGATGGGCGTGGCTATTAGGGGTGGGATTATGGTGCACAGTGAAGGTGTTTTTTTTGCTTGAACCAAGGTTAATTTGAGAAGTGGAGTTATAAAAAGAGGCGTGGCTATGGATTATGTGGTTATTATGAGGGGTGGGGTTATAAAAAGAGGCGTGGCTATGGATTATGTGGTTATTATGAGGGGTGGAGTTATAAAAAAAAAGTGTGGCTATAGAGTATATGGTTATGGAGAGGGGTGGAGTTATAAGAAGAGGCGTGGCTATGGATTATGTGATTATTATGAGGGGTGGAGTTATAAGAAGAGGCGTGGCTATGGATTATGTGGTTATGGTGAGGGGTGGAGTTATAAAAAGAGGCGTGGCTATGGATTATATGGTTATGGAGAGGGGTGGAGTTATAATAGGAGGCGTGGCTATGGATTATGTGGTTATGGAGAGGGGTGGAGTTATAATAGGAGGCGTGGCTATGGATTATATGGTTATGGAGAGGGGTGGAGTTATAATAGGAGGCGTGGCTATGGATTATGCAGTTATGTTGAGGGGTGGAGTTATAATATGGATAATTATTATTCGATTCCCTTCAGGTAATGAATTAATTGATTTGCATTGACTCCACCCACTATTTAAATTTGTAGATAGTAACGCCCCAAATGAAATATTCATTAAAGCAAACAGGCAAAGCAAGACGTTTTAAACAAGGTTATAGCACACTTTTGAATGGTAGCGTATGCGTGTGTGTGTGTGTGTGTGTGTGTGTGTGTGTGTGTGTGTGTGTGTGTGTGTGTGCACTGCACTAGAGGAAGTGGAGCAGCATTAACAGTGCCATATGGCAGCGTTCAGCATGTCGTGTTGTACAAACAGAAGCAGCAGGACTGTAACGCTGGAGGCTCGGTGATGACATCATGACTCATCTTAATGACGGAAACTAACAGAGACATTTATGGAGCAACACACCGTCACACACACTTCACAATCTGAAGCTCATCACACACCACAACACAACACACACACACACAGCAGAACACCATGACGGTGTGAGGAGCTCCAGAGTTGCTTATTTATTCACACACTTTAGCCTCGTCAGCTTTTCTTTTTCCACCTGCGCTTTATTTTAAGGCATTTTAAAGAGTTACATGTGATGTGATGTGAAGATCAGCAGTGAGAAATCCTCCACAGCTGAAAAAAGACTCTCACTGTTCTCCATATTTAGCTAGGTCTGTTTAGATTGGGGCGGGGCAGGGGCGGGACATGGCGTATCTCGAACGCTATTGGCTGTTGTGTAAATCAATCGCCCACCGTCGCTCTGAATCTGAATCTGTTCCAAAAAGAAATACATCCACATACGGAATCAAATCTCCAGCTCCACAATATGGCGCCAGAATAAACCACGCCTCCTCTGGATTCTTCATCAGACTGATGTCTGTTCTACTGTGATGACTTTTGGTATAGAAAGCAGTCAGGAATGTCGATGAGACGTCAGCGTCTTATATCTGCTCTGATCGGCTTTTTCTTAATTAAATCCCGACCCTCAGTAACGGAAAGAGAGACGGAGTGTGTGAGGTGTGTTTGTGCTGAAATTCACCTGTAAAATGAGAAATCACTTCAAACACTTGGATGCGTTCAAGTAAATATTTTATTGGATCATCACGAGCCCGAGCAGCGACTCTGAGCTTACCTACCGTACCTCACCTCAGAGTGCTACGAGGGCTGAGACACAAGACTGGAGTGTGTGTGTGTGTGTGTGTGTGTGTGTTTACATTCATGAATTATTCATTTCATTGTTATTTTTATTAATTACTGTACATGTGAACAAAGAACAAAGGAAATCAACACCCTATTGGATGACAGAGGACACTGATTAGCATATTATCATATTTTAGCATAAGTGCCACCTCCTATCTTCCTCACCATCATCTTCTTCTCCCATCACGTATCCCCATCTTATCTCATCCTTTACAGTTATCTTTTTCTGTTAGTTTTTCTTGCCCTTGCCTGTCTGGGCCTGTCTGGGTCTGTCTGGGCCTGTCTGGGTCTGTCTGGGCCTGTCTAGGTCTGTCTGGGCCTGTCTGGGTCAGTTCTCCGAACAGGGAAGTTCTGTCTGAACAGTCGGTACTTTCTCCCAGAAACGTACAACTCCCTGAGAAGATAAATTTCATTTCCCCATTTTCTTAAAACAATCTGTTCTTTCTCAGATTTGAACCGCCATGTTCACAGTTAGTATGTTACTAAATCCTGATTTTCTCCACATTCCTCCCTCTCGAACATCTAAGCTCAAATCTACTTGTTTATTTCCGTTATGTGTGTTAATGTCCTAGAGAATTCAATGCTGAGGTTACAAACATACAATATAGACTCTACATAAATGTTCCAACAATATCCGTAGAAGTTTATTGAAAGGAAATGAAAAAATTATCCGTTAAAGAAGAAGAAGGTCTACACTTCAGGTCCCTCTCTCTGAGCCTCCTCCCTTTCCAGATCCTCGTCTGTGTCCCGTGGAGACTCTTCTGCCTACGTCCAGAGGAATCCTGAACTACACTTCTGCAGTGTCCTGAATGAGCCGTTTATTTTCCTCACACATGGGGTGTCCGTTTTCATAATTTAATATCTCATGGCTTCATTAAGTTGCTCACGAGTAACGGTCAGAGCTTGATATAAAAAAAAAACAAGTAAAATGCTAAATAACAGTCTGCGCTGGATCAATTGCTATTCTATGTGCTGCTGAATAATGAGTGTGGAAGCCATTTTGTTAAATTAAATCAGTGATTAATGTGAGAATTAAAGCTAGCGCTAATCGTGCAGTAGTATATTTGTGTTATATACGAGACTCCTGTTCGATTTATTTCAACACTCGCAAAATCTTCTCGCTCAGATATCATCATATTAGTCTTTTTAGTTTTCATTTTTAAATTCTCTTTTGATTTTATGTTACGATTTTAGTTAAAACATGATTTCCTTCTTCAGTCCGCATTTTCTATCCCTGATTTTTTCAGGTTTAAAGGTGAGTGTTTGTGTTTAAAGTCGGTCGTCTAAGTGATGGTGAAAAACTTACGCAGTTACTTTAATAACCTGAATGTGGAGCTGAGAAAATCAGCTGCGTAACCCGACTCTGAATACCAGGAACTTTCCCGTGTAAATACTGACTTTTGGAATTAAGGTGCTGGTTTGGAATACAGTCTGAAGAATTTATTATTAAATTCTGAATTTCATTCAAGTGCTGCAGTCTGACTGGATGGTAGTTTAACACAAATATATTTTTAAATGTTCTCTCTTTGTCTCTTTTTCTGTCTCTCTCTCTCTCTCTCCCAGTTGCCCATCGTTGCCTCCTCGATGATCTCTCTGTACTTCCTGGAGTTAACTGACGTCCTCCAGCCGGTTAAATCCGGTTTTCGTTGTTATGACCAGTCTCTGAGTAAACCGTACGTGGAGACGGGAGACGAGCTCATCCCCCTGCTCATGCTCCTGAGTCTTGCCTTCGCCGGGCCTGCTGCCTCGGTAACACACACACACACACACACACACACACACACACACACACACACAAACCTAACATGCTCACAGTATAGAATTGACTTTAAAAGCCGTCGACCTGGGATGCACTGAAGACACAAACAGTGGAAGTAAATATTTCAGCATTTTCATCTGAGTGCAATAACACACACAAATATAAAAATAAGGAAACTTAAATATATTGTTATTTTAAAACTCTAATTCGAAGAGACCAACTGTAACGAGGTGAGTGAATAAACACGGAGCACAATATTAATTAATAAATCAGGAACATGGGAAACAAAAAATACTATCAGCAAGACTTCACAACAAAACACAGAAACAGCTCGGTATAAATAGATAAACCGATAACACAAAACAGGAGAACACAACGTGATAACAAGCCAATGACGGGACAGGGGCGGAGACAGGACTAAAGCAGAAACCAAAATGGATTTTGTCGCTATGGGAACACGAGAAGAGAATCCATGACAGTATACCTGAGGTAAACTTCAGTGTA
>CM040988.1:25041983-25058786 GCA_022985145.1 Pangasius djambal
CCGAGACCTCTGATGTAAACACACAAAACAAAACAAAATGGCGGCGCTCACACATTCCGCAGTAAACACATTTCCCTTTCCATTATTTTCTACTTGATTTTACTTGATATGTAGCTTTTGTGTTGTGAAAACCTGTTTTAACAGCTTCGTAGATCGGACCACTAGATCAGAACTCGGGAAAATTGACTTCTGAGTACCGTGGATTGCAGCACATCACATAATATCGCCTGGTATCTTAACTTTTTTACGAGTATGAGGAAATTAACACGGTACCAGACCGAAATCCGATACTACAATCGATGTTGACGCATTACTAATTACAATCATCTCCTGATAGTTCCTTCATTTTGTCTTATCACAACATGGTGTTTAGGAATATGAGACTATTCTGTTCACTATGTGTATAAAGCTTCCTCCTTTGGGAAGAACACGTGATTCTCCTTCATATTGATCCACAATAAGGATAATAAGAAACCCGACAAATGGGACTGGTTTCAAAAAGCCGGCCTACGGAGACGGCCTTGTCCCGAATGGACCACTGATACTTTGCTCTGCCATGAATAACGGCACATTATGACACACACACATACACACACACACACACACACACAAACACACACACACTCGTTTATAGTGAAGTCATTAGACCTAATTACGTAAGAACAAATCTATTTATTCTCCATTAACACCATCATGACCTTTTGTGATTTTCAAACAGTGGAACTTCAGAGGGTCAGTGATGCTATTAAACCCAATCAGTGCAGTTGCTTCGATGATTTCAAATGTTTAACGTTATTTAGCATTTGTTTTTATGTTTTGCTTTCTTCTTTATATTTTCCTGTAGGTTGTAATAATTTAGAATGTGACCTCTTTTCAGATAAAAGAAAATAAAGTGACAGTGTTATGGGGAAGCGACTGATGATGAGAGATGAGTCAGGAAGATGATTCAGACTTTTGGATGAGTTGCATCTTGTTTGTCGTTGTTGTTGATGGATTCTGTCAGGTTTGGGAGGGAGCGCGATGCTCTGGGATTTGGGACGAGGCCGACACCCTGCATAGCTCTAATTAGTCCTCGGGGGAGTTGCAGTGTTATAGCTGGAGAAGCGAGAGAGCGGTGATTTATGCTCCTTAAATCATATTCACTACTCAGTGATGTCCATAGGGATGGTGTAGGATTGAGATAGTGATCAGGATTGTGATTGTGATTCGATTGATTGGCCGTTTGGTAAATATTACACTTAGATATAAAAGGTACTAAACTGTCAGACATAGGAACCCTCAAGGGTTACTATAGGTGCGTAATTAGACATTAGAACAATGGTTGTGCTTTGAATTGCTATAAACACACACACTATACTGATGTACAGTAAAACACGAAGGACACTTGAAGGTTCCACCCCAGTGACAAGCGATGGTACTGTTTTAGTACTTGTTTTTCCTAAAATGTACACTCAGGTTCCTCAGGGGTTCTTTGGATGGTTAAAGGTTGTAGCTTTCTAAAGGAGTTCCACTTGGAACATTTCTGAAAGGGAACCAGCAAAGAGGAAGAAATATATGACCATATATGTTTAGAAGAAAAATCTATGCCCCAAAGGGTTAGTTTGTTCCTCCTTTAAAGAGGAAGGTTTAAAGGTTCTACCTAAAACCCAGAATGTTCCAAGTATGTTCTCTTTTAAGAAGCTAAGAACTATCTAAAGAACCCTTGCGGAACCCTGAGTGCAGTAGTAGTAGTAGTAGTAGTAGTAGTAATAATAATAATAATAATAATAATAATAATAATAATAATAATATTAATAATAATAATGGCAGCAGCTCTTGGAAAGTCCTGGGACTTGAACTTTTGGAAAAGGTTACAAGTAGATCCTGTTTAGAAAGCTACAACCATTAAACATTCCTGAGTAAAGATGTAAACAAACCTGTTGTGGCTGAAGGGTGTAAGGTTTGGCGTAACGTGGAACGTTAGGAACATTTTATTTTTGGGTGAATTGTTCCAGTGAACTCTTGAAGTTCTGTCTGATTGATGGATTGAGTGAAACTGTCAAACTGGAAGAGAACTTTCTGACTGACGGCGAAGAACGAGTGAGGAATCCCAACACGGAGCTCAGAGCTTCACCATCATCTTCAGTTAAAGAAAACATTCAGGAGGAGAAGAGAAAAGAGAACCACGCTGGAAGAGTGGCGCATGACTGACCTCTATATGTCTTTCATTCTTCTACTGAGAGATGAGTTTAACCTACACAACATTTACACATTCTCTCTGTGACAAGACGAGTCTCAGGCGGCTTTGATGTGGAGATGAGCTTCAGATCCTTTTCTCTCCTTTCCCATGACAGAAAGAGAGAGAGAGAGAGAGAGAGAAGGGGGAAGATGCAATAAGGATAGACAGAGAAGTTCAAGGAGAGAGAGACAGAGCAAGAAAGAAAGACAGAGATGGGGGAGGGAGAGAGAGACAGACAGACAAGGAGAAAAAGAGTCAGGGAGAAAGAGAGAGCAGAGCGAGAGACAGATAGAGATAGAGATTAGAGATAGAGAGCAGAGTGAGAGACAGATAGAGAAGAGAGATAGAGAGGGACAGAGACACAGAGAAGTGAAGAGAGAGAGAGAGACAGGAGGTCAGCCACACTTTGTCCACAGTAAATATTCTCTCTCTCTCTCAGCCTGATGTGAATATTGAAAAGGCCAAAACTTTTGCCTGCTGATCTGGAAAGTCTAAGTTTCAGCCTCTGAGTTGCTGTAGCAGCAGGCTGAGAAGGTCAGTCCAGACTCATTGACAGATTCCTGCTCTCCCTGGAGGATCCCCAGACGTTCTCAAACCAACTGTGAAACATAATCTCTCCGGTGGGTCCTGGTTCTGCTCGGGGGTCTCCGTCTAGTGATTCAGCTCGACTAGGGGGCGTTCTTGTTAGGTGCCCAAACCATGTCAACTGGCTCCTCTTGATTTGGGAGAGCAGTGGCTCTACGTTCTCCAGGATTGTCGAGCTCCTCATGCTGTCATGGAGCGTAAGCCCAGCAACCCTGCAGAGGAACATGATGTCCACTGCCCATACTTGTGACCACATCTTTTGAGCATAGGTGAGGATAGGAACGTAGATTGACTGGTAAACTGAGAACTTCATCTGTTTACTGAGTTCCTGCTTCATCACCACAGACCACTACAGCAACGGTAACAGTGCTTCTGTTGATCTGGTCCATTTGTCAATCCAGCTGGTGTTCACGCTGGGTTATGGCCATGACAGGCACAGACAGCTTTCTGGCCAGTTGCCTCTGATGGAGGACTTGAACACGATCCATTCAGACTCAGTGTCTCTGACCTCACTTGTTACATGGAAGAAGTCCTTTAGAGGTGGGAGTTAAATCAGTCTTTCAACGAAAGTTCTGCCAGATCCTCCCAAGCAACCCGGAAGGCTCTTCTGGGTAAATCTGGCCCAGTGCATCAAGTCCAACTCGCCACCAAATGACGATCACTTCACCCTAAAGTCTAGAACATATAGCCTCAACTCTGAAGATACAATCACAAAATTGATAATTGACCTCTGGCCCAAGGTGCTTTGGTGCCAAGTGTACTTGTGAGCAAAAAAAAAAAAAATTGTTTGTTATTGGCAATCTGTTGCTTTCATAGAAGTCTAATACCATTTTCACAATTTTCATGAAAGATCTGGATGGAAAACTCCACTGTGATAAAGACTGGAGTTCAGTTCCTCACTGCTGCACTGACTGATCGACTCGAAGTTCTGATGTTTTTCTTGGTACTTGTTCCTGAAGTGTGTTGTTTGTGCAGGTTATTGATCTGTGTGTGACTTTGTTATGGGACCCTCGAGGCAGAAACATCAGGCTCGTAATGTGGCCGTAACTCCAGAGCTCATATCTCTACTCGAATATTTCTCATGGAAATGCAGAGATGATTTTTCAGGCTGAAGCTTTTGATTTCCTGGAGCTCTACAGCAGTAAACGATAAAATGCAGATTTGGAAACTTTTTTTTTTTGTGCTTTGAGCTATCAGGCACCAAAACAAATCGTAGTTATTGATTTTTGTATTTTTCACCCCTGAAGAATAAAATCTATATTTTGCACTCCGGGTTCAGGCTGTTGCCGTGGGTAACGCAGGGCAGGAAGTAATTGACTCTCATCTGTCACACTCGAAGAGCATGAAAAGAAGAGAAGAGCCGAGAGACTGAGATAGAGTTATAGAATTGAATTAGTAAGTATGAGAGTAAAACTGACATTTCAGTGGAAAATAAAATGTCCACAATCTTCCAGTGATACCAAATGTAGTCAGAATGTTTTGGTGTCTGATGTTCTTCTTCGGTTTCTTGGTCTTGAGGTACGAGGCTAATGCTAATGTAGATAGCAAACAATGGAATTCAGTCTCACCCTAAACCTACATCAAAATCTTCAGTGATGTCACACAGACATGCTCATGGAAGCGGCCGTCTGGGAATCCATTTTATTCCCTTTACTGTGGTTTATCATCACACATTCCAGAGTTCTCCTCCTGCTTCAGGGTTCTTTATCTTCTGTTTCCGATAAAATATAAAAACACTCATCAATGAATTGTAATTTCATTGTAGACTTATATTTTCTTTTTTCAAAAAGCGTCACATCATCTGTCTTTCAAACGGAGTCATTAAAACTGACACTTTCAAATGGACTCCTTCAAAATTGAATCTTTAATTATTCATCGTCTTTTTCATGTCTAATGTTCTGCTGTCACTTCGATTTCTTTATTAGTTTTTTTTAATGACTTTGTTGTCAATATGCAGGGCTCCTGAAAATGAGACTGTGGTCTCTGTAGAGCTTTATTGTTTAATAATAAATAAAGGCAATACTTCACAAATAAACATTCTTTCAGAATCATTTAGACTGAATCTTTTAAATTGACTGTTTGGATCATTCAGACTTTTAAACTGACTCTTTCAAGCTTGATCTTTAAAACTGACTCTTTTATTCATAATAGTTTGAATTGAATCTTTTAAACTGACTCTTAACTTTTTCATTTGAAATCATTTAGACTTTTAAACTGACTGTTGTAAACAAAATCTTTAACAGGGTCTGAGTTTAAAAATCTTTTAAACCAAGTCTTTTATGCCAAATATTTTAAACAAAATCTTTAAGCTTGGCTCTTATAAACTGACTCTTTAAACTACACTCACTGAGCAGTTTATTAGGAACACTACACTAATACTGTGTAGGCCTCTCAGTCTCGATTCTTCATGCATGGATTCCACAAGATGTTGGAAACATTCCTTTGAGATTCTGCTCCATGCTGAGATGATCACATCACGAAATTCCTGCAGATTCTTCAGGTGCACTTTCATGCTGCGAGTCTCCTGTTCTACCGCCTCCCAAAGGTGTTCTACTAGATTCAGATCCGGTGACTGGGAAGGCCACTGAAGAACACTGAGCTCATCATCATGTTCATGAAACCAGTTTGAGATGACTTTTGCTTTGTGACATGGTGCATCATCATGCTAGAATGATAAGCCATTAGAAGCCATTAGAATGGATAAGCCATTCTCTGTCGAGCTACACATGCTACTTCTGAGATGCCAGTGATCCTGACCCCTTCTGCTCCTCCTCGCTGCTTGACCCATCCTGATGCCCTACTTCTGGTTGGAGTTCTCATCGGTTGAGTTCGCTCGCTGCTGCTGGGGCCCCATATGGACGGCCTGAAGAACCGTTTGGTTTGCTGGGGTGATGCCGCCTGGGGGCTGTGGAGATGGTTTGGGGATCTCATATGGGGAGCTGTACTGTAATGGCTTGGGACTGCGATTGCTGTAGTGGCTTTGGGGCTGCGGTTGCCACGAGCAGCTTCGTACTCAGGACTCCATCAGTGGACAGTGGATAGATTTTAACCAACCGGACTTCTTGCGGAAACTGCGATGAATTTATTGGTTGCACATTTGCACTATTTGTCCTTATAGCGCACAATAATAGAAGGGATTTATTTAATCGCACTATCTGTTGCACCCAGATGAGGATGGGTTCTCTTTTGAGTCTGGTTCCTCTCAAGGTTTCTTCCTCATATCATCTCAGGGAGTTTTTCCTCAACACCGTCGCCATTGGCTCTCTCATTAGGGATAAATTCACAGTGATAAATTCAAATATTTACGATGTTTGTGACAATGTCGCTATACAAATAGAATTGAATTGAAGATGGTAAATTGTGGAAATGAAGGGACGTACACGGTCAGCAACAATACTCAGATACGCTGTGGCAATGATGGATTATTAACAGGCCAGAAGTGTGCCAAGAAAACATTCCCCACACCATCACACCACCTCCATCAGCCTGGACTGGTGACACAAGGCAGATTCATCAGACCAGGCTGCGTTTCTCCTACATTTCTCCTTCTCCAGTCTTCAGCTGTCCAGTTGTGGTGAGCCCGTGCCCACTGCAGCCTCAGCTTTCTGTTCTTGGCTGACAGAAGTGGAACCCGACGTGGTCTTCTGCTGTTGTAGCCCATCGGCCTCAAGGATCGATGTATTGTGTATTCTGAGATGCTTTTCAGCTCACCACAATTGTACAGAGTGATTATCTGAGTTACTGTAGCCTTTCTGTCAGCTTGAACCAGTCTGGCCATTCTCTTTTGATCTCTCTCATCAACAAGGCGTTTCCGTCCGCAGAACTGCAGCTCACTGGATGTTTAATTGCTGGATGATTTATTGCACCATTCTGATTAAACTCTAGAGACTGTTGTGTGTGAAAATCCCAGAATCCGCAGTTATAGAAATATTCAAACCAGCCCGTCAGGCATCAACAACCATGCCACGGTTAAAGTCACAGAGATCACACTTTTTCTTCATTCTGATGTTTGATGTGAACATTAACTGAAGTTGCTGGCCGTATCTGCATGATTTTATGCATTGCACTGCTGCCACACGATCAGCTGATTAGATAATTGCATGATCGTGTAGGTGTACAGGTGTTCCTAATAAAATGCTCATCTATAAAACTGACATTTTAAACCAAATCTATAAACCTGACTCTTTTAATCTGAATCCTTCCTTATGACTCTTTTAAAATGTGCTCTTCCGCCTGACTGAGTGACATTTAAAGTAAACTCTGGGATGAAGACGCTGTTCCTGTGGCTCGGTCAGAGACGCTGTGATGAATTCAGTGTTATTTAAGATTATAATTAACCATCAGACGGCTCGCTGAACTAAAACCGATTTACTAAAAGTCCTACAGCCTTCAGCCTTTTACTGAAAGCCGCTGCGTTGCAGTTTCAGTTCAGTTTCCCACAAGCCAATAATAATAATAATAATAATAATAATAATAATAATAATAACTTGCAATGATTAAACAGCAATAAAATATTAATAATAATAACCAGGCAAAATGAATCGCAGAACAGCGATACTTTCATTGTAATTGGACAGGACGAACCTTCAGCAGCCAACAAGAATTAGTTTTGGACAAAAATTATGTCACATACTGCAAGTGGAACAGATTCATTTAGACATCCTAACCCCACCCGCAGTATAACCCCACCCGCAGTATAACCCCACCCACAGTATGCCCCATCCATTTCCTTAAGCCCACTCATATTTTAACAATGTGCTGTATCTCTTACCATAACTCCACCCCTCACTCTAACTCCACCCATCACTTTAACTCCACCCCTCACTCTAACCCCACCCTTGCGCTTATTCCGTCCTCTGCCTTGGTATAAATATAATAGTAATATGTATTTATAATCACACTATCCGTGTCACCCAGATGAGGATGGGTTCCCTTTTGAGTCTGGTTCCTCTCAACGTTCCTTCCTCATATCGTCTCAGGGAGTTTTTCCTCACCACCATCACCTCTGACTTGCTCATTTGGGATAATGGAATTTACACCTGGAATTTATATATTTCTGTAGAGCTGCTTTGTGACAATGTCCACGGTTAAAAGTGCTATACAAATAAAATTGAATTGAAATATAAAAAAAGGAAGTAAAAACTGAAAGATAGATGTAATGAAGAAGAAGAAGAGCAGTGTGGGGATGAGGAAGAGCAGTGCATAGAAGAGCACTGTAATGAAGAAAAGCAGTGTGTTGAAGAGCTGAGCGGTGTGATGATGAAGAGCTGTGAGAGGAAGGAGAAGAAGAGCTGTGAGAGGAAGGAGAAGAGCTGTGAGAGGAAGGAGAAGAAGAGCTGTGAGAGGAAGGAGAAGAGCTGTGAGAGGAAGGAGAAGAAGAAGAGCTGTGAGAGGAAGGAAAAGAGCTGTGTGATGAAGAAGAAGAAGAGCTGTGAGAGGAAGGAGAAGAGATGTGTGATGAAAAAGAGCTGTGAGAGGATGAAGAGCTATGAGAGGTAAAAGATCTGTGAGAGGAAGGAGAATAGCTGTGAGATGAAGAAAAGCTGTGAGAAGCAGAAGACCTGTGAGATGAAGGGGAAGAGCTGTGAGATGAAAGAGAAGACCTGTGAGATGAAGAGCTGTGAGATGAAGGGGAAGAGCTGTAGATAAAAGAGAAGACCTGTGAGATGAAGACCTGTGAGACCAAGAAAAAGAGCTGTGAGAGGAAGGAGAAGGGCTGTGAGATGAAGGAGAATGGCTGTGTAATGATGAAGAGCTGTGAGAGGAAGGAGAAGAGCTGTGAGAGGAAGAAGAGCTGTGTAATGATGAAGAGCTGTGAGAGGAAGCAGAGGAGCTGTGAGAGGAAGAAGAGCTGTGTAATGATGAAGAGCTGTGAGAGGAAGGAGAAGAGCTGTGCAATGATGAAGAGCTGTGAGAGGAAGGAGAAGAGCTGTGAGAGGAAGAAGAGCTGTGTAATGATGAAGAGCTGTGCAATGATGAAGAGCTGTGAGAGGAAGGAGAAGAGCTGTGAGAGGAAGAAGAGCTGTGTAATGATGAAGAGCTGTGAGAGGAAGCAGAGGAGCTGTGAGGTGTTCCTCCAGTCAGGAAGCGAGGCTGTAATACAGCGGAGGTGTGAAGATCGGCACATGGAATCTCAGTCGCTCTGTTTAATTCAGTTGAGTTTAAATATTTAATGGGTAAATATTTCATCAGCGTGAAGTCACTGAGTTCTCGTTATAATCCAGTGTATGGTGTGAACTGATCTGAGTACACACTTCCTGTCTGAGGAGATATGATGCTATCTGACGGTTCTTCAGAACGTCAGGGAGATGATCAGACGCTTATTGGACATGTGAGCAAATAATCCCACTCGACTATCTATCAATCACCACCAAACAATAGTTCATCGGATTTAATTACAGTTTCAGTACGGTTTCATCACTCAATTTAATTAGAGCTCTCTCTCTCTCTCACACACACACACACACACACACACGCACACACACACGCGTTCATAACACGCCGTTAAATCCCTCAGTGGTTTCTTTTCTCTCACCGTCATCCATTTCTCACTAAATCTGTCTAAAGAGGTTTAACTACAGAAACAGAGCGACCTCATTCTGAGCGCTAATTAACTAATGAACACCCGAATGGAGAGAGAGCGAGGGAGAGCGAGAAGGAGAGTGAGAGACAGAGAGAGCGATGGAGAGGAAGATAGAGAATGTGAAGATAGAGAAGGAGTGTGAAATGGGCAGATGAGAGATAGAGAGAGAGAGAGAAGGAGGCAAAAGAGCCGAGCCAGCAAAGCTAATTAATGAACTTCAAAAGGAAATATTAAACATGGAGGAGCCAGAAGGAACGCTCCGGAGTCACAGAATAAATAATTTACAGCCGAGCGCTCATCCTGCTGCCCGAGATTAAACAAAAACACCAATATACACCAACACACACCAATATACACCAACACACACACCAACACACACACTAATACACACCAGCACACACTAATATACACCAATATAAACCAACACACAGTAGTATACACTAATACACACCAGCACACACTAATACACACCCATATACACCAACACACACTAATACACACCAATGCACACCAGCACACACCAACGCACACCAACGCACACTAATACACACCAGCACACACCAACACACACTAATACACACCAGCGCACACTAATATACACCAGCACACACCAACACACACTAATACACACCAGCGCGCACTAATATACACCAGCACGCAGCAACACATACTAATACACACCACTGTACACCAATGCGCAGTAATACACACCAGTACACACCAACACACAATAATATTCACCAACTCACACTAATACACACCAATACACCAACGCACAGTAATATACACTAACACACACTAATACACACCAGCGCACACTAATACACACCAACACACACTAATAAACACCAAAACGCACCAGCGCACACTAATACACATCAACGCACAAACATACACCAATAAACACCAACACACACTAATAATTCAATGCAATTAAATTCAATTTTATTTGTATAGCGCTTTTAACAAACGACATTGTCACAAAGCTTAAATACATTCAGAATATAAATTGTAAATATGTGAATTTATCCCTAATGAGTGAGTCAGAGGTGATGGTGGTGAGGAAAAACTCCCTGAGATGATATGAGGAAGAAACCTTGAGAGGAACCAGACTCAAAGGGAACCCATCCTCATCTGGGTGCAACAGATAGTGCGATTAAATAAATCCCTTCTATTATTGTGCGCTATAAGGACAAATAGGCAATTGTGCAACCAGTAAATTGATTACAGTTTTCACATGAAGTCTGTTTTGTTGTACCTGTCCACTGATGGAGACCTGAGTGCAAAACTGCTCGTGGTAACCAAAGCCCCAAGCCATCACAGTACAACTCCCCATATGATCCACGGTCCAAAGCCATCTCCACAGTCCCCAAGTGGCACCATCCCCAGTAATCCCACTGATCAGGGATTTATGATCTGGATTTGACTATGAACACTGAGACTGTGTCTGAGCACCGAACACTAAGTGGAAGGCTGTTCCATAACTGTGGGGCTTTGTAAGAGAAAGCTCTACCCCCAGCTGTAGCCCGCACTATTCAAGGTACCAACAAATAGCCTGCACCTTTTGATCTAAGTAGGTGTGGCAAATCATAAAAGACCGAAAGTTCGCTCAGGTACTGTGGCGCGAGACCATTTAGTGCTTTATAGGTCAATAGTAGTATTTTATAATCAATACGAAATTTGATTGGGAGCCAATGCAGTGTAGATAAGATAGGGGTGATGTGGTCATATCTTCTGGTTCTAGTAAGGATTCTTGCTGCTGCATTCTGGACTAACTGGAGCACACTATTACACATCAATATACACCAGTACACACCAACATGCACTTATGCAAACTAATATTGAAAAGAAACAAAGAAATAAATAAGAAAAAAATGAAAGATAGAAAAAGAGAAAGAAAATGGAAATGAAAGTCAAAAAGAGAACAATGAATGAAATGGAATAAAATGGAAAAAGAGAAATGAAAGAAGAAAGACTGAAAGAAACACGGCAAAGAAAATGTCAAGAAAGAAAGAAAAAGAGAAAGAAAAACATGAGTAATTTGGAAAACAAGCAAACTCATACAGAAGAAAAAGAAAGAAAAAAGAAAGAAAGATAAAAACAGAAAATGAAAATGAATTAATGAATGGATAGAAAGAACAGGAGAAGGAGAAAGAAGAGTGAAACCAAATAGGAAAGGAAACCAGCAAAGAAAAACTGGAAGGAGTGTAAAAAAAGAAAGAGGAGTGAAAGAGTGAAAAAAAGGAAAGGAAAGCAACAGAAAGAAAAAACAAAAATTAAAAAAAAAAAAGAAAAATATCAATCCTCCTCTAAATAAAGTAGTCTTGAAGATGTCTATGGGGTGTGACAGAGGGGGAAGGGGACGAGGGGAAGCTACTGAGGGGAAGTGAATGAGGCGATGTTGACAAGAGGAAGTGACAGGGGAAGTGGACAGGGTTGATGTGGACGAGAGGAAGTGGATGAGGCGATGGTGACAATGTGATGTTCAAAAGGGGAAGTGACTGAGAGGAAGTGGACATGGGGAAGTGGATGAGAGGAAGTGGATGAGGCGATGGTGACAAGGCGAAGTGGATGAGGCGATGGTGACAATGTGATGTTCAAAAGGGGAAGTGACTGAGAGGAAGTGGACGTGGATGAGGCGATGGTGACAAGGCGAAGTGGATGAGGCGATGTTGACAAGGTGATGTTCACAAAGGGAAGTGACCGAGAGGAAGTGGATGTGGGGAAGTGGATGAGGCAATGTTGATGAGGTGATGTTCACAAGGGGAAGTGGACGTGGGGAAGTGGACGAGGCGATGTTGATGAGGTGATGTTCACAAGGGGAAGTGGACGAGGGGAAGTGGATGAGGTGATGTTGACAATGTGATGTTCACAAAGGGAAGTGACCGAGAGGAAGTGGATGAGGGGAAGTGGATGAGGGGAAGTGGATGAGGCGATGTTGATGAGGTGATATTGACAAGGGGAAGTGGACAAAGTGATGTTGACAGGGAGAAGTGGACGAGGGGAAGTGGACGGGGTAGTGGATGAGGTAATGTTGACAAGGTAAGGTGACTGAGGGGAAGTGGACGAGGGGAGGTAGACAAAGGGAAGTGGACGAGGTGATGTTGACAATATGATGTTCACAAGGGGAAGTGACTGAGAGGAAGTGGATAAGGGGAAGTGAATGAGGTGATGTTCACAAGGGGAAGTGGACAAGTGAGCAGTAAACCCGGGAGACTGGGAGCAGAGGTGTGTTATTTAAACAGAGTCGAGTGGAGTATGAAAGTCACCTACAGCGCTCCAGATCCTCACTGAGTGTGTGAATGTTTTATTGAAGCTCCTCTGTGCCGCTCTGTGACCTTGATTAAACTGCAGATGAAAGTTAGCAGCGTGGCTTTTGTACTTTACTCACCTCTCTGACTACTTTTCCCCCGAGCTCGCCGCCCAAACATCAAAAATTCATGATGCTAAAAACCATCTTTCATTTTCAAAACGATCCCTCGAGACAAAGTTTAATAATGACTCATATTTCCTCTGATTGTCAAAAGAGTCACATGGACGAGTCACGACCAGCTGGAACGACCCGACACTCCGACTCCTAGTGGTTAGTGTTTTTGAGGTGTATAGAGTGTTAAAGAGTGTCTACGAAGGTTGTGAAATATAGATTTTTCCTCAAATGCACAATTATTGAGCAAAATACTTATGGTCAGGTTCATAAGTATTTGGACAGTGAGACAATTTTCATAATTTTGCCTCTGTACACCACAGTGGATTTGAAATGAAGCAATCAAGATGTGATTGAAGTGTAGATTTTCGCAGCCTCAAAAGTAACTGGACAGTTGAATGCTAAGCAGTTTCATGGCCAGGTGTGGCCTCTTTCCTCATTATTTCATGCAGAGTTAAGGAGATTAAAAGGTATGGAGTCGATTCCAAGTGTTGAATTTGCATTCAGTAGCTGTTCCTGGGAACTCTCTATATGCAGTCCAAAGAGGTGTCGATGCAAGTGAAGGAGGCCATCATTAGGCTGAAAAAACAAAACAGACCTATCGGAGAGAGAGCAGAAACCTTAGGAGTGGCCATCATTAGGCTGAAAATGTACAGAATCAACAATTTGGTACATATTTGAATGTAAATACAGAGGATTTACGTCAAGATGCAAACCACTGGTACTACTCAAGGACAGAAAGACCAGATTAAACTTGGTGATGGATGATGGATCCAAATGATGGATCCAGATGACGGCTAGAGAAGAGTATGGAGAAGGAAAGGAAAGGCTCATGATCCAAAGTATACCTCATCATGTGTCAAACATGGTGGAGGCAGTGTCATGGCATGGGCATGTATGGCTGCCAATGGAATGGACTCACTGGTGTTTATTGATGATGTGACTGCTGACAGAAGTAACAAGATGAATTCTGGGGTGTGTAGAGCTACTTCCTGCTCAGATTCAGTCAAATGCTGCAAAACTGATAGGACGCCGCTTCACAGTACAGATGAATAATGACCCAAAACATACTGCGAAAGCAACTCAAGAGCTTCTAAAGGCAAAGAAATGGAATGGTCTTAAACGGCCGAGTCAGTCACCTGACCTCAACCCATCTGAGCTGCTTTTCACTTACTGAAGGCAGAAAGACCCACAAACGAGCAGCAACTGAAGGCAGCTGCAGTGAAGGCCTGGCAAAACATCTCCAGGGAGGAAACTGAGCATTTGGTGATGTTCATGGGTTCCAGACTTCAGGCAGTTATTGACTGCAAAGGACTTGCATCCAAGTTTTAAAAAATAATCCTTATATTTATAATTGTTAGTTTGTCCAGTTACTTTTGAGCCTGTGAAAATGGAGAGACTCTGTAAAAAATGGCTGTAATTCCTTCCTAATGTAAAATTTTTATTAAACCCTCTGAATTAAAGCTGAAAGTCTACATTTCAATCACATCTTGATTGCTTCATTTCAAATCCATTGTGGTGTACAGAGGCAAAATCACCAAAATTGCGAAGCTTTTCCAGACTTGTAGCGCAGCTTCTTTCAGTTGGTGTTAGTTTTGAGAGGTTTCTCCCTCCAGTCTCCTCTTCAGGAGGTGAAATGATGCTCAGTTGGGTGAAGGTCTGCTGATGGACTTGTCCAGTCTAAAACCTTCCACTTTTCCCCCTGATGAAGTCCTTTGTTGTGTTGCAGTGTGGTTTGGGTCGTTGTCTTGCTGCATGATGAAGATCCTCCCAATTAGATTGGATGCATTTCTCTGTAAATTGGCAGACAGAATGTTTCTGTAGATTTCTGAATCCATTCTGCTGCTACCATCATGAGCTCCGTCATCAGTAAAGAATAGTGAGTCACGCCATGACACTACCTCCACCATGCTTGACCCATGAGCTCGTATGTTTTGGATCATGAGCAGATCCTTTCTTTCTTTGGTAGAGGTTAATCTTGGCTTGAGAACATTTGTGGCTCATCTCAGTATTTCTTTGTGAATTCCAGTCTGGCCTTCTGAATCTTACTGCTGATGAGAGGTTTGCATCTTGTGGTATGGCTTCTATATTTCTGCTCTCGAAGTCTTCTTCTAACGGTGGATTGTGAAACCTTCACCCTGCCCTGTGGGGGTTGTTGGTGATGTCACTGATTGTTGTTTTTGGGTTTTTCTTCACAGCTCTCACAATGTTTCTGTCATCATCTGCTGTTGTTTTCCTTGGCTGATCTGCTCCATGTCTGGTTGTTGGTACACCAGTGGTTTCCCTCTTTTCTCAGGTTTGCTTTTCTCCCATAGACATCTCTCTGGTCTTCATTTTGGTTTATCCTTTTTTATAACAAATGCAGTCTTCACAGGTGAAACCCAGGGATCAAACCTCAAGAAACACCGGTCAGTCACATGTTCCAATAGTTTTGATCACTTGAAAAATGGGTGGGTTCAAACAAAAGGTGCCGTGTTCTGAGATCTAAGTTGTTTAACATGTCTAGAAGTAAATATCAGGAAATGAAAGCTGAAATTCTGATCTATCATCTCATATTCATCTTTTGATCTGAAACCCAGATGTCTTCAGTATATAGCAAAAAAAAAGGAATTGGCCTTGCTGTTTTTGTAATAAAGAAATAAAGAGATACATTTATTTAACATTTATAGAAGGAGTCTCCAGTGTCAGAGAGAATAAGAGAGGCTGGTGAGGGAACAACTGTTTTCAGCTGCTATAACATAACTGAGAAGACTTGTTTTGTGAACTTTAAATGTAACTATAAATGGATAAAAAGTGTCAATTGATCAATTTATCAATGGATAAAAATGGCAATTGTTGGAAAATTGCTGTTGTGTAAGAGGAATAAAACACTTGGGGACGTGCTGTTAGGGGAAAATAATCAACTTCAGGGGGGTAACAGTAACGCCGCTTCATCACCCCACCCCATCACTGATTATTTTCCTGTAACTGCACCACACACACACGGTGTTTCTTATTTACTTAATTAAAGGAAGTCCAAAATCCTGGTTAAAGAATATGTGCAGCTCTGTATTTACTGTGTGTAGAAAAACACATAAAATGAATACACATGTAATAGCGTTAATTCTATAGTCTTGAGATTTGCATAAGTAATTCTTTACAAAAAAGAAGAAAGAGGAGAAGAAGGAGGAGGAGAAGAAGCAGCAGTGTGTTGTTCTTGCTTTGTCACATGGTATATAATAATTCCTGGTATAACTAACTAACTAACTAACTAAATAACTAAATAGATAAATACATTTAACACAGCTCTTTCACTATACATTATTATTTTTTTTGTTTTTTTTAAATAACACACTTCCTGTACAGCTTCTGTTTCCCAAGAATGAGATTCCTGAAGCAGAGGAATTTTCTGGATTTAGAGCACACACACACACACACACACACACACACACACACACAAAAGGCAGTAATTTCACGTTTAAAGTGATTAGCGCTGCTGCAGGGATTCCCACGCTCGTGTGATTTAGCGTTTGTTCAGCCGGAGGAAGACGCGATTCAGTCCCAGTGTGAGTAACGCAGTAACGAGCCCCAGTGCATGCTGGGAGGAGACAAGCTCCATCAGGACAGCAGACTGCTAATCAGCTCATTAAGCTAACACTAAGATTGTGAGGCAGGATTTTAGTGTCCATAAGTGCTCCCTACGTAGGGAACCTCTTCTCAAATAGAACACAGCCGATATTCTGAAGTGTGTTTAATACTGCAGTTTAGGAAATGATCAGATTATCAGTACAGCAAACTGCGCAGGAACAACGAAAATAAACAATGAGTCAAAGGAAAGAGAAATAAAAGTGTGAGGAGAGCCTGAGAAACAGACAGAATAAAAGAGAAAATGATGGAGAGAATCTGAGAAAGAAAAAGTGATGTGATGTCCAACACCTCCGTCTGTAACCCTGATGTGTGGCGTTTAGTCGTCTCTCAGCGTCTCACTGTCACAGAACAGCCGTGTGGGGTTGC
>CM040988.1:25081219-25105256 GCA_022985145.1 Pangasius djambal
CACACACACACACACACACACACACACACTTATGGGACTTTTAATGGCCTTTTTGTAATGCCAGTCTGATAAAGTTTCTCCCAGCGAGTGTAATGTTACCGAATAAATCAATGATACAAACCACTCAAACTGCTATAAATATAAATATAAATATATAAACATAAGTATAAATATCGTATCAGGACACTGTTTACTGTTTACACTATTTAAGCAAAACCACTTATTATTGAAATATCTACATTCCATTTGACATTTCATTACTACCTCAGAGCTGCGTCTGTTTTTAGCCGTAAATGGCATTTGGGGTGTGTGTGTGTGTGTGTGTGTGTGTGTGTGTGTGTGTGTGTAAGGATGAGGGATAGAGGAGAAGCCGAAGGTCCTGCTTGAATAATTAATGCTGTGTAGACGGTGATGAAAAATACATGCGCGAGGAAACGGTGCTCCAGATCCAACTTCTCCAGGTGACATTCAGCAAAAAAAAAAGAAAAAGAAATAAAAATCAGATGCAGAAACATTTTCCTCTGAGGCGTGTTGGGAATACGGGATCGGAATAATCTCACAGAGGATAATTTTATGTGTATAGTCTGATAAAGTGTGTGCAGTGTGTGTAAATGAGGTCACATGTAAAGTTTAAAGTTTTGTTTGTGTTAATTGTGTAAATTCTCAGTAGTTATTACAAGAGTAGATCTCACTACAAATGAAGGATATTTCTGTTATTATGAGATAGTTGGTCATTATTTATAGAAATATTAATAAAATAATGGTTTAACTTTGTCTTCACCTGGCAGAATCTAACTTCCACAAATTTATTACCTGCCCTTCAGTTGTATTAATTTACACAGTCTCTGTTCCTGAAATGACTTAAATAAATATAAATATTAAGTAAATGCCTCTCAATCCACTATCCCTCATTCCAAGTCCACTTATTAAGCCTCATCACAGCACTGAGGCAGCGCTGGTTAAAGTGGTAAATGACCAAATACTGGCTTGTTGTGTCTCCTTGCTTGTGTTGCTCCATCTTAATGCCGTAAGTCTTAATATTCTTCTAGATCAGTGTTTCCCAATCGTGGGTTTGTAAACCCTTAAGGATTTGTTGTTAAATTACAAGAGATTTGTGAGACTGTGATGGAAAAATCAATGTCACATTAAATTAAGTTACATTTTAATTTAACTTAACTTAATGTGACATTGATTTTTTCCGCAAGTAAAAACCACAAGTTTTTCCACAAGTAAAATACACTTTATTGTAACCTCGTAAGTTAAAAAAAAAAGATTTAATTATTCCTGGGTAATGTCGAGAGATAATAGTTCTGCGAGAGATAATAGTAATGTGAGTTAAACGTAATTAATTCTTCATGGATTAAAAACATCTTCAATCTTTAAAATCACTTGGACTAGGCACTTTCTGTCCAAGTAAATAAAAATAAATAAATAAAATCACATGAGGAATAAAATCCAAGTACAAGTCAGAAAACAAAAGCTCCAAAGTGTTGTGTAAGTACAGAGAGGAGTAAATTTGGATTTATATGCACAGACAGGGACAAGTCCACACCCGTCTCTTAGTGTTTGACATGTTTCTAATGAAAGTATATAGCCACTAATTTTCTGGAAACAAAACATAAAATCCTGGCCACGAAACCTGTCGAATATTTCAAAGCAACTAGCAAAAGTTTTACCTAATATTAGCCTGCATAAAAGCTCTTAAGGCAAATAATTTAGACTGAAAGTGTTCAGCTGACAAAAAAAAATTGGGAGGCCCTGAAAATGTTGTTGGAGTCAAGAGAACGACTCTCTCCTGGCTCATGGTCTTATCCGACGGATCGTTATCAGGTTGTGGATGTAAATGGCGACTTCTCTATGTGTAGAAAAGTAAAGTTTGGTGTCCCGCAAGGCTCTGTTTTAGGCCCACTGCTCTTTTCTCTATATATGCTACCTCTGGGTAAAATTATCTGTAAACATGGTTTTAGCTTCCACTGTTACGCTGATGACACACAGTTGTATATTTCAGCGAAGCCAGATGACAGACACCAGCTTAATAAAGTTGAGGAATGTGTAAAAGACATTAGAAACTGGATACTGAGTAACTTCCTCCTACTTAATTTTGAAATAACGCAGAAATACTTCTGCTAGAACCACATGCAGCTAGAAGTAAGCTTTCTGATTACATAATAACTCTGGATGGCCTTTCAGTTACATCATGTGCAGCAGTAAAAGACCTTGGTGTGATTATTGACTCCAGTCTTTCATTTGAAGCTCATGTAGATAATATAACTAGGATAGCCTCAGAAATTATCGCTAAGATAAGAAACATCTAAATCTGAATGGGGATTTGTGTAAAGCTGCTGCAAAACATTCCGTAGGTTATTTTAAGACTAGCTTTAAGCTGAACCTGGTCTTGCCTATGGCACCATATCTGCTCGATCAGCACTGCCTGAAGCTCTTGTCTACCTCCAGAGAGATGCACAGTGCCACACTGCAGGTCTTTCTATGGATCCTGCACATATCTTTATAGTTTGTATAAGAGAGCTACATGGTCAACTCCATTTTTATCACCCTGACAGTAAATGAACAGCGAATCAATTCCCCGCTGCCTCTCCTGCCTCGTCGTGTCATACAGAGCTGAATATCAAACCTGACTTTATAATCAAGGCCAGAGGTTCTGTTTAGAGACAGCGCTGAATATTTTTTAGCATCTTCTGCGCTTCATCAGATCATCAGTCATGGACACGGACATGTTTTGCTTGTTTTCAGTACAAAGCAGTTTATCTCTGCCCTTTAAATAATAAACAGCTACAGGGGTATGCGGTCTCTCAGTAGATGTTTGGACAGCAGCATGAGCCTCAGGGCCTCATTTAGGGATGCAAAAAAAAGATGCAGAATTGTGACATGTGGGTGTGGTCATGTGGCCCTGCCCTTAATGTGTAACATTACACATTCATTTTCTATGTACTTAGATGTTCATATTTGTATGCAAATTAGGTATAATGCTATAAAGAAGCAACAAATCCAAACGATTGGCCCGAATGATTCATCAGATCAATCCTGTGGCACGCGTGCTCAGACGTTTTTCAGTTCCTACCTGTAATTAAATCCCATTTACTGTTTGACACAAAAATTAAAGACAAATATTTAACCATGGTTTCATCGTATCTTGTGCAACCTCTCATTAAATGTGTACTGAGACGTTATGAAGAAAAATAAAGCTTGGAAGGAATTAGCAGAAATGTTTGTGTATTTTCCATGAAAACTCATACTTTTATTTATCAAATAAGTGGCTAAATATAGAAATAGAAAATAAGAAAATATAGTCAAGGCATTGACAAGGTTTGAAATAATGATTTCTGTTTGTAACAACCATTTAGTGCTTCAAATTCTGCTTTCATCAAAGAATCCTCCACTTGCAGTAATTACAGCCTTTTAGCATTCTAGTTGGAAGTTTACTGAGATAATTTGCATCAATTTCACTCCATGTTTCCTGAAACACCTCCCACATGTTGGATTGGCTTGATGGGCCCTTTTTTCGTATCATCCTGTCAAGCAGCTCCCACAACAGCTGAAGAGGGCTGAGATCCGGTGACTGCGCTGACCAGTCCATTACAGACAGAATTCTAGGTGACTGCATCTTCCCTAAATAGGTCTTGCATAATTTGGGGCAGTGCTTTGGGTCATTGTCCTGTTGTGGGATGAAATTGGCTCCAATCAAGCGCCGTCCACAGGGTGTGGAGTGGAGTTCACCTACACACACCTTTCCAGGAAAAAGATAAACTAAAGGTACAAAAGATGCACCTTTTACTCTTCCACCTGCGTGACAAGGACTGATACAGTTCAGTAACCTTTTTCTCTGAGAGTTTATTAAAGAACATGAAACTGTTATGGTATGAAATGATTTCACCGTTGAAGAATCATCGGTTTTATTAAAAAAGCTGTTCAAGTCACGGGTTCTAAATTTAAATATGAACAGTAAAATCATATTTTGCATTTAATGGCAGCATAGAGCTTTTTAGGCCGGATTGCTGAGATTTAAAATAAAACCCATATACTGCTGTCAGAGCGCCACCTGGTGTCAGCAGTGATGCGTTTCCATTGTGCAGACAGATACTGGTGCTGTTAGAGCTCAAATATATAAACTAATATCTGCAAATACTTTGGAAAAGAAAAAGATCAGTGTTTTATGAGACTCTCTTGCGTTTTTAATTATATGCAGTAAAAGCGTCCTTGTAAAAATGAAAGAAAAAGACAGGTACAGTGCATTCCATCAGTATTGTAATGCACAATGAATCTACACAAAATAGGCCATAATATTAAAGTGTGTGTGTGTGTGTGTGTGTGTTGGGGGGGGGCAGTATAGTTTATAAAAATATTTACAAATAAAAAACACTAAAAGATTGCATAAGTATTCACCCTGGTCACTATATCAATTCTGGTTCAGTTACCACCTAAAGTGACATAATGAGTTGAATGGAGTCAACCTGTGTGTAATTAAAGCGTCACATGATCTCAGTATAAATACACCAGTTTCTGGAAGAACCCAGAATTTATGTGTGAGAACATACCTAAACACACAGCATAATGAAGACCAAGGAGCAATCAGTAAAGCAAATTTACAGTGTTTATCATAGACTTTACAGAAATTGCTTTCAGTGCAACACTAACACGAGACCTTGTTTATGAAACTTTTAGTAAAGTTATACTTCATGACCAAACAAACCCAAAAATTTCCACCAGATTTGCAGAAATGTCTCTGTACTCACGTGTGTATGTTGACAAACGCCAATCAGACGAAATTTACCAAGTGTGTTCACAGCACATTTATATGTAGCCACGCCCACAACACTCCATAAAAGGCAAAGCTTACAGAGAGCTGAAATCTTTCAGTAATGCAGTTCAGCCACTGCAGCGTGTCGGCTACTACGGACATTAATGCGTCCTCCTTGTATAGGGTGCCATTACTTTTGTCACTGTTCAATCAGGCCTTCTGTAAGCCAAATGCCGTGTCATTCGTATGAATCGAGTGGCTTTGAGGAGGAGGCTGCTGAACACTGGAGGCCTCCTAGATGCCTTTACGAGCCTCCCGTTAGAGACGACCTGAACCTGGAGTGCTCGCATGTCCTCCACTCCACAAGGGGGCGCCATCTAGATTACACGCGTTATGTGATAAGGTACGGTTATAGTGAAAAGTCGCTGCTGTAGCAAAATTAATTGATTAGCGTGTACACTTTATATTTATATCTTTTTTTTTTTAGCAATTAAGTAATTCAAAATAATTTTAATTAAAAGAAAAAAATGGTTTTTATTACAAAATATTAGATGTTTCCTGAAAAAGAAAACAAAAAAATATATATTTAAAAAATACACCAAACAAATATATAACTCCAACATAATAAATACAACATAATAAAAGACATCTTGACACAACATGTACAACAAAACACATATTTTACTAAATATTGCATATTGACATTATTATTTAAATGTATATGAACATAATGACACAAATCAGATCCTGCTGTAAACTGTTTTAGTGCATAAAATAAAATATTACATTAAACGAATCAACTGTTCAGCCTGAAGAATCAAACTTTAAACTATTTTATAATAAACATGGTTTTCTGAATTTAGTTTTAAACCCTTTAGCACTGATGTTTTATCTGATTAAGATGCAGGTTTTAGTTCTGTCTCTACATTACTAACTGAGTTTTGAGGAGATTTGTGGAGATTTATGACTGCACGATCGTGTTGCAGCTGCTGGTGTCGCACCGCTGGGAAAAGATTTTAATCAAATCCTTTAATTAGACTCTTAATTAGATGAGATGCTGGGAAATCAATAATTCTGGATATTTACTTTGCTAAATAACAACATGACATTACACAAGGTTGGGAAATTATCACTCATTTATGTTGACATTTAAAGTTACATTTCAATTTAAATTAGGGATGTTGTAAAGGAATATTTTGGTATACTGTTAAAATATTTTGTTATTAATCAGAGGCTTTTGTGGCCTGTCCTGTGCTTCATGGTTGCAGAGTCTATTGTATAGTGTTATAGTCTGCTGTCTGACTGCTTCTGCTGCTTTCTGCTGCTTTTTCACGTTAAACGTGGCACTGCGGTGGGACACGGCGGCTTAGCGGTTAGCACGTTTACACCTCCGGGGGTTGGGGTTCGCGTCTTGTCTCGGCTCTGTGTCCTCGGAGTTTGCATGTTCTCCCTGTGGTTCAGGGGTTTCCTCCGGGTACTCCGGTTTCCTCCCCTAGTCCAGAGACATGCCTTGTAGGCTGATTTTTCATTTTCCAATTGTCTAGACACTTGGACACTGTCATTTGTCATCTGTCGCTATCCTGCTATTGCCTGCTTGCCCCCGTGTACCTGCATGCTTGTTTTATTGTCGTTTTGCTCTTATTGTGTTAGACAGATTTATATATATATATATATATATATATATATATATATATATATATATATATATATATATATATATAATATGCTGTGCCTGCTTTTTATGTCTGTCCTTCTGTTCTGCATGTTTTAGTTAGTGTTTTGAAGAGGTTTCTTTTGCATGTTTATAATATAATTTTAATAATTTTGTCATTTCAATGTTAGAAGTTGTTTTTAGGGTGAATCTGTGACATTCTGTGCAGAGATTACAGATGAAAAATAACCTTTGGCTGACTTTGCATTTACAGTAATGTTTATTAATGTGCACTGTCCCTGTTAAATAAACCAATAAAATAAATAAAATAAATAAATAAAAAAGCTGACTTTGATTTTGAATTTGCAAGGTGCAGTGGTCTAAGTTGTTCAACACGTCTAGATGTAAATATCATGGAAATGAAAGCGGAAATTCTGATCTATCATCTCATATTCATCACTGATCTCAAACCCAACAGTCTTCAGCGTAGAGCAAAAAGAAAAATAACTGGCCTTGCTGTTCCAATACTTTTGGAGGGGACTGTACTATAAAAACTATAAAACTTTTTTGCAGTGAAATTTTTTTACTTTTTCTGATCTTCTTCATATTCACGCTCTTGGTTAGTGAGGTTGAGACATGAACGGGAGTGTGTTTAGTTTCACCCTGTCACACTCCAAACCTGAGATATGAGGCTTCTAGTTTCAGCATATTCCACCCACAGTATATGTAATCCTCACGGTATGAAGAGAAAAGGCTGGGAGCTGAGCAGTGTGTAGGCATAGAAGGAATTTTCAGACCTACAGAAGCTGTTCAGATTGTTGACCAATAAAAGGATTTCCACTGTTTTTTTTTTCTTATAACCGCACAAAACGTTTCCCTGAGCTACAGAGCCATCATCAAACTGTACAAATTACTAAACATTTAGATATGAGTAACTGCTTTACTGAAAGTGATCAGATCTCAGGTTTGGAGTGTGAGAGGAAAACGAAACCTGTACTCCTGCTTATGTCTTGAGCTCCCTAACCAATGATGCGAATTTGGGGAAAATCTGAGAATGTTGAATTTTTCACCCAAAAAAAAACACCAAGGCACCTTACAGTTTTTTTTTGTGAAATTCTTGACTTTCTCCAATTTTCTTCACATTCACACTGTTGGTTATTGAGTTTGACACATAAACAGGAGTGTGTTTAGTTTCATCCTGTCGCACTCCAAACCTGAGATATGAGGCTTCTATTTTCAACATATTCTAGTCAATAAAGTTTTGGATGAAGCCTTTCTGAACTCTGTGGTTACTGGCTTTAGTGTGATTCCTTCGCTCACTAGTCTTATCATCTATTACTCCAGCAGCCTGAACAACTAAACAACCTACTAATCCTCCAAATTTATATTAGAAATACCATGTGAAGGGTTTCCCCAGGCCAGCACACATGTTAGAAATGAATGCTAGGGATCTCTGGTATGGAGTGTGACAGGACAAAACAACATGCGCTTGTGTTTATGTCTCAACGTCACTAACCAACTCTGCAAATTTGGTGAAGATCTGAGATCGTCAACTTTTTTGTCTCAAAAACACAAAGACTAACCCCTTACAGTTTTTGGGGGGTGAAAATTTCAGCTTTCTCAGATTTTCCCCAAATTCACACAGTGGGTATCTGAGGTCAAGATATAGACAAGAACACAAGTTTTGTTTCCGTATCACACTCCAAAGCTGTAGAAAGATAATTTGCCCATGTGAAGGTTTTCTTACACGTTGGAACTGTGAGTCTCAGGTCTCAGGTTTGGAGTGTGACAGGAAAACAAAACTTGCGTTCCTGTTTATGTCTTGCCCTCCTTAAGCAATTGTGGGAATTTGGGGAAAATCTGAGAATGTCGAATTTTTCACCAAAAAAAACACAAAGGCCCTTACAGTTTATTTTGATGAAAATTTTCACTTTCTCTGATTTTCTTTATATTCACACAGTTGGTTAGTGACATCGAGACATAAACAGCAGCGCACTTCGTTTCGACGTATCACTCTTTAAACTGGAGATCCGAAGCTTTCATTTTTAACGTGGGTTACCGTGCACTAAATGTCTCCCTGAGCTACACAGCCATCATCATACTGCACAAATTAATAAACCTGTGTATTAGTAGTAACCGCTTTAACGAAAGTGATCAGATCATATGTTTGGAGTGTGATAAGACAATGAAACCTGCCCTAACCAACACCGTGGATTTGGGGAAAATCAGAGAAAGTCAATTTTTTTTGTTGGAAAAAAAAAAAACACACCTTGGAGATTTATTGGCCAATTTTTTTTTTTGCTTTGTCAGATCTTTTTGAAATTCACACCATTAGTTACTGAAGGTAAGATGTAGACCGGATCGCAAACTTCATATTCCTATCACACTGAAGAAACTGTAACAAAAGCCAAAATTTGACCACCTGGATCTGGTTTTCCCACATGTTCAAAACAAGAGTCTCAGATCTCAGGTTTGGAGTGTGAGAGGAAAACGAAACCTGTACTCCTGCTTATGTCTTGAGCTCCCTAACCAATGATGCGAATTTGGGGAAAATCTGAGAATGTCGAATTTTTCACCAAAAAAAACACAAAGGCCCTTACAGTTTTTTTTAGTGAAATTCTTGACTTTCTCCAATTTTCTTCACATTCACACTGTTGGTTATTGAGTTTGACACATAAACAGGAGTGTGTTTAGTTTCATCCTGTCGCACTCCAAACCTGAGATATGAAGCTTCAACTTAAGACATTTTTTAAAAAACTTGCATTTGCTTGTTGATTTTGTATTGTTTTTGTTGTATTGTTTATATTGTGTTCAGCACTTTATAAAATAAAGTTTATTATTATTATTATTATTATTATTATTATTATTATTATTATATTTTCAACATATTCCAGTCATACAAGTTTTGGAGGCTGTATTCTTTTTTGAAGCCGTTCAGAACTCTGTGGTTACTGGCTTTAGTGTGGTTCCCTCACTCACTAGTCTTATCATCTATTACTCCAGCAGCCTGAACAACTAAACAACCTACTAATCCTCCAAATTTATATTAGAAACACCATGTGAAGGGTTTCCCCAGGCCAGCACACATGTTAGAAATGAACGCTTCAGATCTCCAGTTTGAAGTGCACTGCAGTTTATGTCTTGACATCAGTAACCAACTGTGTGAATATAAAGAAAATCAGAGAAAGTGAAAATTTTCACCCAAATAAACTGTAAGGGCCTTTGTGTTTTTTGGGTGAAAAATTCAGCTTTCTCAGATTTTCCCCAAATTCACACCACTGGTTAGAGAAGTTGAGACATAAACAGGAGGAAAACATTTTGTTTTCCTATCACACTCCAAACCTGAGATCCAAGGCTTCGATTTCTGACATATTCCAGACAATACTATTCACAGGAAACAATAATTCATACGCACTTGTAAACACTAATTTGGTGAGAACAAATGTTAAGGTAAATGTTTAGTGTGTTAGAATTATGAGGAAAAATAATCATAATTATTTAATAATAGAAAAATAGTCAGTTCATTCAAAATTGACAGGCTTTTTGTGCCCCATTTCTAACATCTATAATGGGAACTATCGGGATAGAGAGCAGGTTATAGGGAGCAGGGAGTCATGTGTAAGTGAGAACAGCATTAATGAAAACACAACAGACAATATTACAGATTTATTTTGTTCTACATGGTCAATGAGGAAGTGCTCTAGAGCCCTGTAGGTTCTCCATTAGAACATCACACACCTGATACCAGATACATCATGATTATTTTAATTTTAATTTATTTTTCAAGTGTTTGACCTGACCCAGTCCAGGAGCACTGAATCCTGTAATGATCTGGAACCCGTGAAGCTCCGTTTGAAGAACACTGAGCTCAGTGCAGCCCCCAATGCAGGACACACGTGTGACGTACAGCAGTGGAACGTGATAAAGGTGACATGAAGACTGTTCACATAGCAGCACTTTTACATTTACACAATTACACCTGGATTGTTTACTCTACAGCTCAAAAAGTACTCCGAGAGAACATTCACCTCAGCGAGAAAGAGAGAGAGAGAGAGAGAGAGAGAGAGAGAGAGAGATGCAGGACGAGACCAAGACGTCCCACAGCGACACGTTATAAAATACACATCTGAGAAATGAGCATTACACAGGTTGTCTTCATAGATCAGCTGATTTTCATGAACACCCTTTTATACAATTTCTATAATAAAAAATTAACTAACTAAACAGACGAGAGAGATTTTTCAGTTTACATTATATACACAGTGCTCAGGATGCATGCTGAGGTCCTACACGTGTTCTCCAGCGGAGGTTCATCAGAAGTCCTTGAAGACGTGTTGAGACCACAGCTGAGATGTTCTGCTACATGAACACTCACAAGTTGACACGTCATAATTATATAAACCTGTTTACACAGCATGTTTGGTTTTCAAAACAAGCATGTGTGTGCGTGTGTGTGTGTGTGTGTGTGTGTGTGTAGTGTTTAAAAGTTTGAACTCAGCAAACAATCCACCAAAATAAAAAAATATTTTTTTATAAATGTCCATGAAAAGGCTGCAGCTAAACGCACAGCACACACTCAACCTGGACGTCGTGTGTATCGTATTCTCTTTTAACTGATAAAGGGTTAAATAAATGTTTTAAAACCAGATATACTTATTTTTTACTAAATAAAGTATTAATCAGAATTTCAGTTCTTAAACACCGACATTATAAATAAAAAACTAATTCTGAGATTATATAAGACGCACAGGAGGTGTGCAGGTGAAGAACAATTCAACTGAAATAAATCAGTAAAAATGAATATGCAAATAGTATTTAAGTTTAAATACACACTGTCCAAGAAGTATGTGTTATTATTAGTATTTATAATAAATAAAATAATTGTAAATTTGTGTATTTATAATTAATAATTGATACAAGTATATTTTTATGCTTTTTTATAATTTTAGTTTAGTTTTCTAGGTTGTCTTATCTGCCATTTTTATTACTATTGTTATTATTATTAGTAGTAGTAGTAGATGTAGTGGAGGTATATTTCTTCCAAAATTAAAATTAAAAAACAAAAGTTTAATTGCAGGCCTCCATTTTCCATTTCTTTTTCCATATGTGTGCAAAAAGATGGTGCCAAAATAAAAAAATGAAATGAAATAATTTCATTTGCATTTTAATTTGTCGTTTCATTTTCCGCATCATATCGGTCATTCATGGCCATGAATAAAATTAAAATGCTAACAGGAAAAAAAATAATCAAAAGTACACTTTGGCTTTTCATTTTCTTAACGAACTGCAGAACGAGTACCAAAATTATAGCAAAAATGCAATCCATACTTTGTCTTTTCTTTTTCATGACATAAAGCTACATACCTAACAAAATGCAAATTTTGAAAAAATAAAATGGATAAATAAAATCACAATCAACTGCGAAGTGCAAGTATGTGATTGTGTTTTCAGCATGGACACGATGTTAGCGCCAAAATGATCACTGGCTGATCATTTATTTTTCATTTAACACTTTGTCTTTTCAACTTCAACTTCACCAACATGCTAACAAATAAGAATTTTACAAAAATAAAATTTATTTTACTAAAATATATAACCTTATAGTAATGAGATCTATATTTTCAACTTAGATTTTATAATAAAATTCTCTTCCATCATAATAATTTTACAATTTTTATTTATTTGTTTCCACTTTTAAGATATTTCCAAATGGGTGTTTCTCCCAAACACTTCAGTAACGATCCTTGGAAATTCTTGGGGATTTATTTTTCTCGGCTGGTGGGAGTCATGAGCGTTTACGTGGCGTTAACACGGAGAACTTTAGGAAAGTGAGTAATTCATTCGTTCATTCATCTTCATGAGCACTTCATCATGGTCAGAGTTCCGCCGTTCATATTTGACTCTTGTCAGGGTTGTTTCTGATTCATCAGAAATCAAAAAACATCTCAAGATTCAAGATTCAAGATTCAAAGAACTTTATTAACCCCAGGGGGAAATTGCTTTGCCATGTTACAATTTCTCTCAAGAAAGAAAGAAAGAACAAAATAAAATAAAATAAAAATATACCTATACAGTGTATTTATATTTATATATATATATATGCAAAAATGAAAAAAGTAAATCAATAAATTAAAAATGAATAAGGAAACATACCAATAATGATGTAGAACTATACCAGTGAAGATGATGGTTTAGATCAGGTGTGAAGTTAATTGCAGTGGAATGACAAATGTTGAATATGAATATAAGTCCAGCGTGGTAACGGTAATGAACTACAGTTAGTTATATAGTATGTATTGCACACTAATCTTAGTATTAATAAATAGGCAGTAATAATAAATTTGTATTGCACATGAATTGAACATGTACTGCATATGTAATACATGTTTCATGACCTCTGAATGAAACACGATCCCATGATTCATTTTGGGATGATCACGATATCTACAGAACTGTATAATCCATATTGTGGCACTGTGTCATATTGGTATTCACTTTAATACCGGTAAACCTCTAATCCCTATTCTAAACTCCCCATCATCATCATCATCATCTACATTTATGGCATTTGGCAGATGCTCTTATCCAGAGCATCGATTATGAGCTACGATTATACAACGAACATGAATAAACAGACTGAAATATCTTTGTTAGTGAAGCGCATGTACTTCCAAGTGTTTGTTAATCATATAAATAAAATGCAGTGGACAGTAACACGAGGTACTTAAGACAACAAAAACCCTGAAACGCAACCATAGTGTAAAAGGAATGAGCTGCACAAAGTCCACTTGGGTGATCAGAGTACTGAGTGTTTAAGAATATATTGTGTTTATTATTTGTTAATATTTTCCCTTGTAGTTTATTATGTATGAGGGATGAAAAATGCATGTGAAGTAAAAATCAAGCTGAAAAAAGTGAGGGAACCGAATAAATTCAATAAATTCAAATTGGAATAAAAGAGATAAAACCCTTCTTGCAGAGTTTCCACTGGGTTGGTGCTGGTTCCGAGTGACAGGAACCAGACTAATTTGCTCATCTGGGGCACTGCTCCCAGGCGAGCCCCTTTTGAAGAAAACGGTAAGGTGGTGTTAGATGATTAAACGTGTGCTATTTTAATGAAATCATTTTTGAATTAGTAAAATCAATTGATTTTTTTAAAATGAAGACCAGCTTGACTTTTTTTTACTTCACATTAAATTGGTGTTACTTTCTCCTTCTTTTCACCCCTCATACACCCCACATGTCGATTGTGATTGTCGTGTGGATCCAATTCTGCTCGCATTGCTTCCTGTCTCAACAGATCCAAGAGATATGCCATGTTCCTGTGAAAAGACAGATTTAATGTATGAAGGCTATGCATATATTATACACACAAACACACACAGACAGTTCACATTAGCAGTCATGGTTTCATGAGAAGAAAAGTTTACCTTCAGTAACTCCTTGTTCTGCATCAGAGTCCCGTTCATCTCATTGTGCTTCAGTTTCAGGATGCTGTGAGCCTCTCGCTCTTTCTCACACTCCTAAAACACAGCCATGGAGCAAAAGAGGTTTGAACTCAGCATGAACATGAAAAGACCTCATATTATTTCTAAAGGAACTGCTTAATGTAAGGGGTTTATTTCACTTACCTCTGTTAGCTCATCACACTCCCTGTGAGCCTCACAGAGCAGGTTCCCCAGGTCCTGCACTGTGTCTCGCAGTGACTTCACCTGGTCAGTCAGTGACTTCACCTGGTCAGTCAGGTTGGCCTTCTCAGCCTCCAGCTGAGCAATGGACTCCACAGCCTTCTGGTGTTTCAACTCAGCTTCAGCCAGGGAGACCTGAAAGTTCAACAACCAAGGCTTGTTGGCTTTATTTACTTCTACACACACTTTCAGACACTCATCACTCATGACAACAGAGAAAAAAGGACAAAACCTCCCCAAAAGTAAAGTAAACAAGCACACACACATACACACACACACACACACACACGCGCACACACACACACACACACACACATAGACCTAGACCACACAAACACTTTAGACCACACCCCACCTCAACTGCTCAGACCACATCTCTATCATGCTAATCCCAGCATACAGACCACATCTGAAATGTGCCAAACTGGTTCTGATACAGGTGAAAACCTGGTCTGAGGGAGCCATCTCAGCTGTTCAGGACTGCTTTGAACAGACAGACTGGAATATGTTCAGAGAGGATGCTACATACCACAACACCACAGACTTGGAGGAATACACAGCATTAGTGACTGGCTACATCAGCAAGTGCATAAATGATGTGACTTCCTTCATGACCATCACTACATGTGCAATCCAGAACCCGTGGATGACTGCCGAAGTGTGCTCGCTGCTGTAAACCCAAGAGACTGCCTTCAGGTCTGATGACAAGGCAGCCCTCCACACAGCAAGGGCCAATCTGTCCCGGGCTATTAGAGAGGTAAAGTGCAACTACGCAGAAAGAATCCACAGTCACTTCCTAAACACCAAGGATGCAAAGCACATGTGATGATGAATTCAGGCCATCACAGTCTACAAACCTACACCACTTGTCTGTGATGGTGATGCCTCACTCCCAGATGCAATGAAAGATTGCTACACACGGTTCAAAGCACAGAACAACACGCCAGCAGGGAAGCCCACCCCAACTCCCATCGACAAGTACTGTTTCTGTCTGCAGTAGACATTAGGAAATCTCTGTCCAGAGGTAACCCATGGAAAGCTGCAGTTTCTGACTGCATACCTGGCCAGGTGCACAGGGAATGTGCTGATCAGCTGCCAGATGTCCTCACAGACATCATCAACAGTTCCCTGAGCCAAGCAGTTGTCCCTGTGTGCTTCAAGATGACCAGCATCATCCTTGTGCCAAACAAATCATCCTTGTCCTGCCTGAGGGACTACTGGCCCGTTACACTCACACCCATCATTACGAAGTGCGCTGATCGGCTAGTCATGAAACACATAAAGAGCAGTCTTCCCACCAGACTGGACCCATTTCAGTACACCTAATGTCCCAATCGCTCAAAAGAGGATGCCATTTCTGCTATCATCTGCATTTCTCTGACCCATCTGGACAAAAAGGACAACTATGTAATGATGCTGTATATAGACTTCAGTTGAGCATTCAACACAATCATCCCACAGAAACTGATAAAAAAAACATTGAGCCTGCTGGGTTTGAACATCTCCTTCTGCAACTAGATTCTGGACTTTTTGATTGGGAGACCCCAGTCAATCAGGATCAGCAACTACACCTCCAGCAGCACCACACTGAACACCGGTGTTCCCCAGGGTTGCATGCTCAGTCTACTGCTGTTTACCCCGCTGACTCATCTCTACCCACCATCGACACCTCATACAACAGCCACTGCACCTGCAAAGCCACCAGTATTGCGGACAACCCCTCTCACCACTCTCACGGGCTCTTCATCCTCCTGCCATCTGGCAGAAGGTACAGGAGCATCCATGCCACCACCAGCAGACTCCGCAACAATTTCTTCCCTGAGGCAGTCAGATTACTCACCAACCTGCTGCCTCCCAACGCTCACCTGGGCTAATCAAACATTATGTATTTACTGTCCTGTGTATCTATTGTTTTGTTCTGTGTATCTATTGTTTTGTTCTGTGTATTTATTGTCCTGCACTCATCTCACACTGTTGTTTAGTGCACTTTATACTGTTACACTTGTGTTGCAGCATCGTCCTGGAGAAATTAAATTTCATTCTGATGTATACTAGCTATATATGATATTGATAATAAAATCCACTTGACTTGATTTGACAATAGCACAATAGCAATCTTTATTTCATGAGAAGAAAAGATTACCTTCAGTAACTCCTCATTGCGCAGCACAGTTTTCTCCCACTCATCGTACTCGGACTGGAGGTTGCTGTGAGCCTCTCGCTCTCTCTCAAATTCCTAAAACACAGCCATGTAGCAAAAGACTTTTAAACTCCAGTGATGAATGTGCACATCTACAATGGGCCACTTCCATTTAGTAAAAATCTAGCAACTTGAAACTACAATTTTCATTTTGGTTAAACTCATCATGCAGCATGAACATGAAAAGTTCTTAGATTATTTCTAAATGAACAGCTGTTTTTTTCACTTACTTTCATTAGCTCGTCACACTCCCTGTGAGTCTCACAGAGCAGGTTCCCCATGTCCTGCACTCTGTCTTTCAGTGACTTCACCTGGTCAATCAGGTTGGCCTTCTCAGCCTCCAGCTGAGCAATGGACTCCACAGCCTCCTGGTGTTTCTCCTCAGCTTCAGTCAGAGAGACCTGAAAATTAAACAACTAAGGCTTGTTGGCTTTATGTGCTTCTACACACACATTAAGATACTTTTAAAAACCAACTCATCACTCATGAAAATAGTCTATATATACACAGACAGTTTATTACAGCAGTCATAGTTTCTTGAGAAGAAATGTTTACCTTCAGAGACTCCTCGTTGTGCATCACAGTCATCTTCAACGCATCGTACTCAGATTGGAGGTTGCTGTGAGCCTCTCGCTCTCTCTCACACTCCTAGAACACAGCCATGGGGCAAAAGAGGTTTAAATTCGAGTGGTGAATGTTCACATCTACAATGGGCCACTTCCATTCCATAAAAAGCTAGCAACTTGAAACTACAATTTTCATTTTGGTTAAACTATTCATGCAGCATGAACATCAAAAGTTCTCAGATTATTTCTAAAGGAACTGCTTAATGTAAGGGGTTTATTTCACTTACCTCTGTTAGCTCATCACACTCCCTGTGAGCCTCACAGAGCAGGTTCCCCAGGTCCTGCACTGTGTCTCGCAGTGACTTCACCTGGTCAGTCAGGTTGGCCTTCTCTGCCTCCAGCTGAGCAATGGACTCCACAGCCTCCTGGTGTTTCTCTTCAGCTTCAGCCAAGGAGACCTGAAAACCAACTCATCAAACAACTCGTATATACACTCACCGCCCACTTTATTAGGAACACCTGTACATCTGCACATTCATGCAGTTGTCTAATCAGCCAATC
The DNA here is from genome assembly GCA_022985145.1 of Pangasius djambal. NCBI lineage: Eukaryota > Metazoa > Chordata > Actinopteri > Siluriformes > Pangasiidae > Pangasius > Pangasius djambal. The sequence goes on from CM040988.1 coordinate 25,098,642, forward strand.
AGGTGGAGCAGCACAATGCAAACATCATGGAGATACATCAGCATGGGGGAAAAATTGTGATTTCAGTGACTTTAGTCGTGGCATGGCTGTTGGTATCAGAAGGGTTGGTTTGAGTATTCCAGAAGTTGCTGATCTCCTGAGATTTTCACACACAATATTCTCTAGAGTTTACACAGAATGGTGCAAAAAACAAAACACACTGAGTGAGAGACAGTTCTGTGGGTGGAAACACCTTGTTGATAAGAGAAGCCAGAGGAAAATGGCCAGAATGGTTCAAGCTGCCAGGAAGGATATAGTAATTGAAATAAGCACTCTTTTCAACCATGGTGAGCAGAAAAGCATGTCAGCATGCATAAAACATCAAACTTTGAGGTGGATGAGCTACAACAGCAGAAAAAATAATCAACTGTCCAGTTTGGGTGGGTCTGTGCCCATGATAGCCTCAGATTCCTGTTCTTGGCTGACAGGAGTGGAACTTGATATAGTCTTCTGTTGTTGTAGCCCATCCACCTCAAGGTTAGATGTTTTATGCATGCTGAGATGCTTTTCTGCTCACCACGGTTGTAATGAGTGCTTATTTGAGTTACTATAGACTTCCTGACAGCTCAGTTCGGTCTGGTCATTCTCCTCTTATTGCTCTCAACATTAACTGAAGCTCTTGACCTGTATCTGCATGATTTTATGCATACACACACACACACACACACACACAGTTCACAATAGCAGTCATGGTTTCATGAGAAGAAAAGTTTACCTTCAGTAACTCCTCGCTGTGCATCACAGTCTTCTCCATCTCATGATGCTTGGCCTGGAGGATGCTGTGAGCCTCTCGCTCTCTCTCAAATTCCTAAAACACAGCCATGGAGCAAAAGAGGTTTAAACTCAACTGATGAATGTTCACATCTACAGTGGGCCACTTCCATTCCACTTTTTGTACACTTTTGCTGCAGATACATTATAAATATATAAAGTGGATTATATGAATAATTAGTATTTATAATGTACAGTTAGACAAACTGATGAGGTGAAGCAGTGTGTGTGTGTGTGTGTGTGTGTGATAATAGAGTCATTGCTGAGCCATTGATAGATATTAGATTTTATCTTCATATCTAATATCATGACCATCCATCAATGCTCTCACCCCTCCGGCTCCAACGCAGGTGAGCATCAAACTCCAGTGAGCAGAGCATTTCCTATTCTCAATATTTCCCATGGTGTGGTACTCATATTATTTTGAAAAGCACTTTTTAATCAGATGCTTATCTTACGTACCTTGCTTTTCATTTCACAAGCTCTGTGTGACTCACTGAGCAGCTCCTCCAGCTCCCTCACTCTGTCCTCCAGCTTCTGAATCTTCTCCTCCGCCTCAGTCACAGAATCCTGAAAATCACCCTTCAAATATTATAGGCTTTATGTGTTTGTCGCACTCCTGAGCACTAGCATTCAGTCCAAATGTCATGTTTAGTTCCAGCTCTCTGATCTACTGTATCTAAAGGGCCATATAGCCTCAGATACGTCTGACACAGAAACCTTGCATACATCAGATTTCTGAGGAAACTTTATGTACATTTTTCCCTGACAAAAACTGCAATAAATGAACCTCAAGTCCGGGTTGCTGTATTTAGCCTAATACTTCAATCATGATATTTAAAATTTTAATCTGTCTCCATAAATATAAAATATTTCTCTCTTAGATCTGTAGTAAGTAAGTCTTGTTAGTAAGAGACTGTAAATATACGCTATAGGGTTAAAGTTAGGAGCAGAACAAACGTACCGTGACCCGGTCCTGAGGAACGTCTGTGGGGTGGACCAGAGCCGGTTCCGTGGCCTGGTCACACACTGGGTCTAAATGCAAAAAAAAAAAAAAGCATCACACACATCATCATATATGATGTTATTTATTATTTATGTTTTGAATTGCAGAGAAGCAGTATTTTCCACTTCTGATCCGGGAAAAGTATTCACAAACGTATTCACCCTTTATTTATTCAGTAATGTTTAATTATTTATTTATTTGGCTTCAGTAATAAATACAGTTTACTGATGTTCAGTATGGACATGTTTAATGCGGGATAAGGCACAATAAAAACACATTTTATTACACATATGCATGAAAAAAAAAATGCATGTAACTGGCCAGAAAGAGAGAGGGCCACAATATGACTGATATGGGGCGTGGCAAGGGGCGGGGCGAGGGGCGGGGCTTCCACAGAAACACACTTCATGTGGGAGAGTTAAAAACACCTGTACGGCTGTCAATCATTTCAGATTCGTGTGTCGATTGGCTCATCATTTTATTATGAATAAAAACGCTCTTTTGGCGTGTTTTTGAGTGATGATTCATTTCAGTGGACTGACAGTGATATTTAAAGCTTTGTTTGTTTGTTTGTTTGTTTGTTTGTTTGTTTGTTTTCCATCTCTCCCCTCACACTTCCTCCGTGTGCTCCAGGTTAAACAGCTCTGCTCTACACAGTAATGAAACATCCTGCTCAGAGCCTCCTGGCTGCTGAAGGACTGAACTAATCTACTCAGTTCATATCTTTTAAAGAAGAGAAGTAAGCTGAGCACGGCATGGCTCCACCCGGACTGAGGAATGGAGTACCTGCGGGTGCAGGTGTGTCCTCAGGGTCTGCTGTTTTCTCTCCATCACCCCGTTTAATGCAGCAGTAAATTCCGGCTGCTGTGGCTGCAGCTCCGGCGGTGAACAGCAGGGGGCGCAGCGGAAGATCCGCCACACCAGCGCCGATTAAACTCCTCAGCTTCTCCATGTATCTTCTCTCCTGATCAGAGCAGCTTCAGTGATCGCGAAGTTCAGCGGGTTTGTGAGAGCTCCGCGTTCATTTCTCTCAATATAGGGTCAGAGCTCACCTGTGACGTCACAGAGGCAAGCTTTATTCCAAAAAAACAAACAAAAAACAAAACAATATTGTCTTCAATGAATTATTGTTATGAGATAAATGAAAGTCACTGAGCAGCTCAGGGCTGTCTGGCTTTTTCATGTGGTCAGTTCAGCAGGATTTACGCTTTGGGCATAAATAAACTACTTCTGCTTGAATGGAAATATATTTTAATGTATAAATAATTAATATAATATATAATATAATATAATATAATGTGCACACAAATACATCTCCAAGCTTTTGGGTTACACTTTCCTTTCACAGCAGTCATACACACAGTGATCACAAGCTGCATGAAGCTGAAGTGAAATAACTCATAACTTTATTATCATATTTATCCCACATAAACTCATAACTTATATTCACCTTAAATAAATGATTACAGATATTTAAAATAAAAACCATTTCAGAGGTGAATGACCTGTAGACTGTTATCACATTTACGTAACAGTTGATTCATTTAATACTTTTTTTCTGTTTGTTGTTTATTAACAGTCTCGTTTGTTTATTACTAGGTTTACGATAAATTTATTTACCTAATTATCTGTTGATCTGCACAGTTCTTAAGGAAAGACACTGCAAGATGATTAAAACAATCCCAATCAATATTTCACAGCTGAGTGCTGATATTCTTACAGGTATTTCTGTAGCAGCAGGACAGCAGCTGCTGAGGTTAAGCACTTGGGTCATGATGATGATGATGATGATGATAATAATAATAATAATACACTCCTGGGCAAAAGCTTTGAATCTTTTAATGGTCTTCAGAGCAGATGATTGGTGAGGAGATGAGCAGGAATGAAGCAGATGAGCTCCTGAGCCTCCACTCGCTGTTTGGGGAAAAGCTAGAAACAGTGAAATTCTCTTCTACAGTCGTCTTGTACACAAAATCATCATAATGATTAAAATGTCTGTAAAATTCAGACTAACGCGTGTCTGGGTGTACAAACTTTTCCAATAATGTCTTCTGGGATTTTTTCTTCTTTAAATGATCAGTGATTATTTGGTTTTCTGCTGCACCTGATGCAGCTCATCAAGAGCCACGAGACTTAAACATTTACAGAAATTAAAGGGAAAAGCTCTGATACTGAGCTCCTTCATCTCTCTGCTTCATTCCTGCTAATATCATTCACTCCATAATCCCCCTTTCCCTCTCTCTCAATCCTGGGAGTATCTCTTACAACAGAAACGGTTCTGAACATCATAGACACACTGTTTGCACTTACACTTTGCCATTTTGCCAAAATTATTTCCATCTATTTTATATTATTTGCTATAAAAAACAAGATTTTGGCAACCACAGAGTATTTTAAACTAACCCAATCTGGCAACCCTGTCATTAACCGTCATATTCACGCCTCCTCCTCGCGCACGATTAAAAATGTTCATCTCCAAGCCAATGAACCAAAAACAAAATCTTCACTCTGACCATCTGCTAAATCCATTATTTCGCTAGTCATCTCTTGCATGCTGTTTAGCTCGGAATTCAAAGTAGAAACGCGAGTGGGCGTGGCCTACATTTTAGCCACACCCATAGCTGTTTAGCATATTAGTGAACTTGACAATGAAAAATCAAAGTGGGAAATGAACAGTAAATGAGCAGCAGTTGGCGCTAGTGATCACGAATATATTTTTGCATTATTATAATAATTTCTGGAGTGAGTGCTGGAGAAATATTTTTAAAGATCTGATTGTAGGAATGTGAGAAAAGTCCTGAATTAAATAATAATAATAATAATAATAAAGATGCACTGCTATGCTAATAATAATCAGATCGATGAGCTTTAATCTATTTATAATTTTAGTTATTTATTGTTATGTTTAGTTCAGTACAACAGACCAGCTCCATGCTGCTACTGAAGCCGTCGCTCCTGTACGCTGCTGTATAAATAAATGTATAAAAGCAGTATTTAAACACACACTTCTGTATCCAGGCTTCAGAAAAACAGCATCATGTTTCCGTCATCACCACCGAACAGGATCCCAAACAACGTCAACGTACACAGCGAGTTAACAACCAAACACATTAGTACCTCTTACACACCACAGGGTTTAAAGGCTTACGATGCATCGTAACACACTCGTGAGATCTACAGCACAGTGCAGTGTGTGAAGGTGTGTGTTTTATGTGAGCAGGTCCGTGTGGAGGCCGATTCTCTGCAGAACCTCCTCCGGCATGCAGAAGACTGGATTCACCACTTTAACCTGTTCATCACCCAGTAGAGAGAGACCGGCTACACCGAACAGAGTGTGGAACGGGTCCACCTGTACACACACACACACACACGCACGCACACGCACGCCCGCACACACACACACACGCACACACACACGCACGCACGCACACACACACGCACAAACAAAACAAAACAAAAATTATGTTTAATAATTCACCATCATTTTAATTAACTTCTTTACTGCAGTTTGGAATATATCCAGTAGGGGGTGATGATGATGATGATGATGATGATGATGGTGATGATGGTGATGATGGTGATGATGATGATGGTGATGATGGTGATGATGATGATGTGATATGATGATGATGATGATGATGTGATATGATGATGTGATGTGATGGTGATGATGGTGATGAGCTGATGATCGTGATGATCGTGATGATGATGATGTGATATGATGATGGTGATGATGGTGATGGTGGTGATGTGATGATGGTGGTGATGATGATGGTTATGTGATGATGATGGTGATGATGTGATGGTGGTGATGTGATGGTGGTGGTGATGATGTGATGGTGGTGATGTGATGGTGGTGGTGGTGATGATGGTGATGGTGGTGATGATGATGGTGGTGATGATGATGGTGATGATGATGTGATATGATGATGTGATGTGATGGTGATGATGGTGATGTGATGATGGTGGTGATGTGATGATGGTGGTGGTGATGATGGTGGTGATGTGATGGTGGTGATGATGGTTATGTGATGTGATGGTGATGATGGTGATGTGATGATGGTGATGTGATGATGATGATATGATGGTGGTGATGATGATGGTGATGTGATGATGGTGATGATGATGGTGATGTATAGCACTTTTAACAGTGGACATTGTCACAGAGCAGCTTTACAGAAATAAATGGATTCATAAAATATAAGTAAATATGTGAATTTATCCCTAAAGATAAATGACGATAATCTGCGATGTGCAGAACTGTTTGCTGTAGATTAGATTTAGCCGGTTATCAGACGCGGGCTTTACCATGTCTCCGGGTCGATCGGCGAATCCCCCCGTCTCCTCGTCCTGACACGCCAGGATAAACGTCCTCAGCTTGGCTTTATCGATCCAGTGAATCCTGCCGATGATCTTCAGCGCAGCGAGAACCCACCAGGAGTAACACACATCCGGCAGCTGACAACACACACACACACACACACACACGTCAGTATATAAACCTTATCTCTTAACTCTTATCTGTACAACAAACATCATCACATCGTGACTCAGACACAGAGGCAGACAGAGAGATAAAGGATTAACACTCACTCAGACACACAGATATCATTCTGATGTATGGTCTGAGAAGATGATTCTGTTGTCCACAGTTCCCTACACAACTTTTCTTTCTTTTCCTTCTTATTAAAGGGGCGATGTTTCATTTTCTCTTAGCACCGTGCATGTAAGGAATAATCCACAACAGGCTATTGTGTTTTTAACAAGTTTTAAATTATTCACGCCTCAGCAAAATGTCA
>CM040988.1:25130989-25160981 GCA_022985145.1 Pangasius djambal
ATTACATTATTGGACCTTAAGGACTCTGCTATGCCTTTGAGACTAGATATACACGGTTTAGTACAAAAATAGTTCCTTTTCTCAGACAGTCTCCATCCTTAACCTGCAGTGCAGAAGTTCACTGAATGTTCTGTGTTCAAATGTTCTTATTTTGTCTTACAGTCATGGAGACTGTGAAAAACAACAAGGTCTTTCTCATTGAAACTCTGTCCGCCGACGCCAGCATCATTTTACAGCACGTCCAGAACGACAACATCATCACCAGACGCGACTACAACAATCTTAACCAGACCAACCACACACAAGAGCAGATCATCATTAAACTTCTGGATAATGTGATGTACAAGGGTAATGAGGTGTGTCACAAATTTCTGAAGATGTTGGAGAAAGAAGAGCTTCAGGAGATTTTCCCTCGGCTGAAGGAGCTCTTCACACCTGATAAAACATCAGCGGAGAGAGAGAGTATGCTTCTTCCACCTAGAGAGCACAGACAGTTGACTTCAACCCTAAGATCTATTCTAGAAATTAGACAAGCCTTTTTTTAATCTTCAAGTTGTAGCAATAGTTTGTGAGAAGTATTTTCTTTTCTTTTTTCATTTTCAGGTCGTCCAGCCATGGCACAAGCGACAAACCAGGGCAAAGGTGATTAAAATACAGAGAATTAGTTCATGCTATTGTAAGAGTTAAAAATTAAACACAATTTTATTTTTGTGTTAGAAATGCCCCATGTTAAAGTGCCTGTTGTTATGAAGACTTTTATTCTGACGAGGCGGAAGGCAGAGAAGAGAAGAGAAAAGAAGAGAGGGAGATGTGAATGGAGAATAAATTGGGGAAAAAGAGCTTGTTAGTATGCGAGGGTTTTATTTCTCTAAACATTCAATTAAAGCCCCGAAAACACCCATAAGCGCTTAAGCAAGTGTTACACTTTGTCTAAATCTGGTCCTGTATGGTCAGTGTCCAGTTTGCTGAATTCCCTGCTCTAAAACTCCTGATTAAACTCCTGATTTAAACCCATTGGTTAATGATCAGGTTCAGTGGGTGTGTTAGTGCAGGAGAATCTCCACACCATTTTCGACTCCAGGCCTCCAGACCTCCAGACCTGCAGTTCAACTCCCTAATTTAGGATGTTAACAGAAATGTGTACTTTCATAACGCTGGTCAGAAGCACATGTTACAGCCTTCTAATGATAATGGTTGTGTTCAGACCAGTGAGTACAAAATAATCTGATAAACATTGTGTCTGATCATTAACAAATATGAAATTTGAATCTGAAGTGGCTGAATGTGTCATTTTTCTCCATTTTAGGTGCTGAATTTGTGGATAAACACAGACAACAGCTCATACAGAGACTTTCTTCAGTAATGGAGATAGTAGATTGTCTCCTATCCAAGGAAATGATTACTGGTGAAATGTACAGTTTAATCAGTGCAGCAGCTACATCGCAGGAGCAAATGAGGATCTTGTACAGATATCTTGACTTAGGAGGAAGAGCTGTGAAAGAAGAATTTTATAATATCCTGAAGAAGAAGCACCGTTTCTTAGTGGATGATCTGGAGTGTATCTGATCTGGAATGGAAACTTTCACACACTCTGAAATGTGAATTATATTAAATATCCCTTTTAGGAGTTAATACATTCACGTACTTGGAATGTTTTGTTTTTTTTTTCTCTTCATTTTGTGGATGATTTCAGCAGATTTCTACAGAATAGAACTGAGAATTTTTAAAATCAAAATAAAAAAAAATCATCTAAATATACAAAACCTTTACTATTTTTTATATTGTATTAAAACAATTTGTGTGCATTTTGGATTTTTAGCAGTAAATAAATCTACATTGCTGTATCAAATAAATAGAGTTTTAATAAAATATTGGAATTAATTACAAATGTAAGTATTTTATTGACATTATCAATGTTACCTTTTACTCAGAGTGATGATTCCACCGTTTTTATACTGTTATAAACTTTTGACATGTCAGGGTTCACAACAATAGACCTTGCTCCATTAATGAAGAAATTTTAAGTCAATATGACATCTGGTCATGGCAGAAAGCTGGAGTTGGACCCAAATGCAGAATGCGGACAGAGATTGAACTTTAAGAGTCTTTAATGAGCACAACAGTTTACACACAGTCAATGGCGGCAGAGTTGATGCAAAGGACGAAGCAACAGGCAGATAAACAATAGCAGGTACTGAACTTCCGGTAGACGTTTTTGCGAAGCCCAAGAACTGCTGGAGTTGTTTCCGGGTCTCAGGGCGTGGCCACTCCTTGACTGCTTTTATTCGGTCAGGGTCCATCTGTACGCTACCGGCCAAGAGTATGAACCCCAAGAAGGTGGTGGTGGTGGTGGTAACATGGAATTCACACTTCTTGGCTTTCACGTACAGGTGGTTTTGTAGGAGGCACTGGAGGATGGACTGGACATGTCACTGGTGTTCCTCCAGGGAGCAGTAGAAGATCAAGAGGTCTTCCTAGTAGACGAAGATGAAGGAATTCAACATGTCTCTGAGGACATTGTTGACGAGTTCCTGGAACACCGCAGGGGCGGTGTTGAACGCTGTCTTCCATTCATCCCCTTTGCGGATGCGGACCAGGTGATAGGCATTCCTCAGGTCTTGCTTGGAGAAGATGGTGGCTCCCTGGAGTAGCTCGAAAGCAGAAGACATCAACGGCAAAGGGCATTCAGCCCTCGGTAGTCGATGCACAGGAGGAGAGACGTCCTTTTTTTCCCCAATGAAGAAAAATCCTGTTCCGGCAGGGAAAGAAGACGGGCAGATAATGCCTGCGGCGAGGGACTCCTGAATGTACATGGCCATCACCTCCCTCTAGTGTCCAGTGAGATGATACAGGCGTCCACATGGGGGCATGGTTCCAGGTAGGAGATTGATGGCGCAGTTGTAGGGTTGATGTGGAGGCAGTGACGAAGCCTTGGCCTTGCTGAACACTTGTTTGAAGTCGTGGTAAACCAACGGCATGGAACTGAGGTCAGGGGGTGGTTCCTCCTTCACTGGAGCCCTGGGGAAGGTTGTGCTGAGACAACTTGTGTGGCAGTACGTTCCCCAGTCCAGGATTCTGCTGCTGGTCCAGTCCAAGTGGGGATTGTGCCTGCTCAACCATGTGAATCCAAAGATGATTGGCGCTTGTGGTGATAGGATAACGAAGAAGGAGAGCCACTCCTGGTGATGTTCAGCAGTGGTTACCAGCATGGGTTTAGTCCTGCGTTGGGCTTGGTGCAGGATGTGGCCATCCAAGGCCCTTACCAGGAGAGCTGAAGGAAGGGGCTCCATCTCGATGCCTAACTGCTCTGCTAGCTCTTCATCCATGAATTCAGACTCGGCGCCAGAATCAATAAATACAGCTAGGTGGTGGTCCTGGCTGACCACCGTAATCCGAGCCTTTAAAAGCGGCTTTGAGGGGACCGGAACAGGTCGGCTCGAAACTGAATCCTCCTTCAATGACGAGCCTTCCCTTTCGCTGGACAGGTCCGCACCACGTGCCCCGAGCCACCGCAGAAGAGGCACAGGCCGGATGAGCGACACCTCTCCTTTTTGGCGGCGGATAGCTTGTTTCGACTGATGGGAGGCCAGGTGGATCAGACCGTAAGGTAATTTGTGGGCGGCGAGCTCATCCTTGATAGTCGCTGCAAGGCCCCTGTGGAAGCCCCTGTGGAAGCGCTGCTGGATTCCACTCTCTGTCGGCTGCCGCAGTTCTGAAGTCCACGGCGTATTCTGTAACCAGGCGGTTCCCTTGGACCATCTCGAAGAGCGCCAGCGAAGCCTCTCTCTTGGGGGGTTGCATCGAACACCTTGCACAGCTCTTTGGCGAAAGTGTCGCATGAGGTGCAGATGGTGGACTGCCGTTCCCATTCCACCGTTGCCCATAGCCTAGCCTTGCCCGTGAGAAATGACGTAAGCTATCTTGGCTCTCTATGTAGGGAAAGACGATGGTTGTAGCTCAAAGATCACTGAGCACTTCGTGAGAAAGAAGCAGCAAAAGCCCGGCTCCCCGGCGAAGCACTCCGGGTGAGGCAGATGAGGTTCCCAGATAGGTTGTGGAGTCTGCATCGTCGTTGACAGTTGAGGGCTGAGCTGGCTCATGCGGCGAACCAGGTCCTGAGTGAGTCCTTAAGGCAACGTTCGTGGGCAGCTGTGGTGTTGGACAGCGAGCTCAACAGCGCTTCCAAACTCTGAGCGTTTGCTGGGTCCATGCCTGGCCAGATGGTACTGTCAGAAAGCTGGAGTCGGACCCAAATGCAGAATGCGGACAGAGATTCATCTTTAAGAGTCTTTTATGAGCACAACAGTTTACACACAGTCAATAGCACCAGAGTTGATGCAAAGGACAAAGTAACAGGCAGATAAACAATGGCAGGTTCACAGTCTTTACACACAAACAGGGAGCTCAATATCCACACGAACTATATAAAACAGATTACAGAGTCCCATGGCAGTGGAGACCTTCTAATGGCTGACTCACTAGCAGCAGCAGGGCAAATCTCCGTAGGCAGACAAATCCAAAGAAGCAGGCAGAAATCCAAGTGCAACAGTTCCAAATAATCCAAAAACCGACAGGCAGACAAACGATAACGCAGGGCAGACTTAAATGAAATACTGAAGACAGACAGGGTCAAAGCCGGGAAGACTAACACGGGAAACAGGGTGGCATAGCTGCTCAGGCACAGGAGGTAAACTGAGGAGACCATCTGGCAATGAGCACATGCTGGTTGAGGCCTTACATAGTGCTGGAGATACAAAATGGCTGCCGCAGGAAGTGCTCCTCCCAAAATGGCCACCAACACGGAAGTGCAAGTCATGACAGGTCAGTTTTTTCAGTTTACACATTACAAGGAAGAGAAGTTGAGAGAAAGCTTTTCAGATGTTACTCATACTTTACTCTATAAATTGCCTCATTCATTCATGCATTTTAAGTGTATTTGTTCATGTACAAGTTTTGAGCAAGATAGAATTAGAATAATTTTATTATGGTATATTCAGGATTCCTATGAGTCACAGAAATTATGGAATTATGGAAAAGTTCCTTTTTTATTTTCTAGGGAACGTTTATTTTTTTCATTGCTCAGAGAATTATTAGATGGTCGGATCATTTAACTGCATTTTTGATACGCATGTTTTAGCAATCTTTTTCCAAGTGAATCTGAAAGGTGGAGGGTTACTCAGTACTGTTTGAGTTTGTTATTGGTTTTTAATTAAATTTTGAAATCTTTGCTCCATGTTCAAGCTTTAATCGTGCACCTACTGTAGGAAAGTGAACTTATTTCAGGAAAATGTGGGTGCTGAAGGAATGCCTTATCTCTAGTGCATTAGAAGACTATACATGACCATACGTGGCACATGCCTGCATCTCTTTTCTGAAGAAAAACCTCAGGGGAAAAACTCTAACAGTACAATCTAACAGTTTTCATTAACAATTTCATTTTACAGCAAAACTGAATATCTTTCTATTGGAAAGAAAAATTATTTAAGAAATTAGGTGGAAAATAACTTTTCATTTCCCTCTTTGTTTCTTTAGTTCTTTCTCCATGGCACTAATGCTCATTCTGTCCTTATAGCACACAGTAATAGAAGAGATTTATTTATAATCGCACTATCCGTTGCACCCAGATGAGGATGGGTTCCCTTTTGAGTCTGGTTCCTCTCAAGGTTTCTTCCTCATATCATCTCAGGGAGTTTTTCCTTGCCACCGTCGCCACTGGCTCACTCATTAGGGATAAATTGACAGTGATAAATTCAAATATTTACAATATATTTTTTGTGAATCCATTTATTTCTGTAAAGCTGCTTTGTGACAATGTCCATTGTTAAAAGCGCTATACAAATAAAACTGAATTGAATAAATATTCAGCAGTAGTGATGTTGATGCTAAAAAAAAAATCCTAACTCGTTTTTATTATTTTTATGCATTTATTCTTTGTTAAATCTAATTAATCTGACTGTTTGACCATGAGATTTTGCCAAAAAAACTCGTTTTGTTAACCTTGCCTAGCCTTTCTTGTTATGTCTGTTTAGCCCCCTTGTTACTCTGCTCACCTGTACCTCATTGTCTTCCTGTCATGTGACCGTTTAGCTCCTTACCTCAGCGTATTTAAGCCCTTTCTCTTGTTTACGTCATTGCGAATCCTTGTGTACTGCAAATGCTGAGCCTTTTGTTACTCTGGATTATTTGAAGAGTTTGGTTCCAAAACACTATAAATGCGTTTTGATTAATTTGAGTAAAAAGTGGCACGATGAAAACCACTATTTTCTGTTTCAAACTTTCACACAGCGTCTTTAGGTTATAATAACATTAAAAATTCAAATCTATTTCAAAGATTTATTATAAAAACTGATTATTTTTTTCCCCAAAATGCAATAAATCCATGACACGTTTTTTCCCCAAAATGCAATAAATCCATTGACTCAATATAAAAGTTATTTTTCATATTGAAACTGTTGAAAATACACAACAAAGTTAAGATTCACATATTATAGTATTTTATTTTTTAATTTTATATCACTTGTAGGCCTAAAATATTTTTTTAAAGATTTTATTCAACCCATAGCCCTGTTGAGCAAAGTCACCACGAGCTACTGATAGGTAAAGGAATCGCTTGCTCAAGCAACAGCCGGCATTTTCCCTCCTCCCGAGTGCCTCATCTTCTTAACCTCCTCACGTAAATGATTAGATTTCGATGGTTTACGTTTCTTCCCCACCGCAGAAACCACCACAGGTTCATCAATGCCGTCAAAATTATTCTTTTTTGTTTGTTTGTTTGTTGATCACAAACTACAAAGTAGATGAGGAAAACTAGGATGCCGGCTGTATCCAAAGCGCCGCCATTACTGTTTACAATGCGTGGAATGGTGCGCTGTGATTGGCTGAGCGGATGGATCGCATTCTGCAGAGAAGGGAGACTGGCGTTTGTCGCGGTTTGGAAAGAAAGAAAGAGAGAAAACGAGACAGAAAAACACAGCGGATATCGCATTTTGCCTAAAATTAAACATTGACTTTTCAATACCGACCTGATACAATACTGATTTTGGCGGGAACTCAATTTTTTAAAAAACGTGGCGTTTATCGCGTTTTGGAACCAAACTCTTCATTTTGTCTGATAAAACTGTCTGTGGTAACGTCTCTGGATTTTCCCTTGTTTTTTCTGCCTATTTTCATGAACTGATTTTGTATTTTTGACTCTGGCCCTGTTTTTGAACTTGATCTTCTGGATTATTATTTGGACACAAGGGTCTTTTTTTTGCCTCTGATTGTGATTTTTGGCTTTTTGCCGGATCTTCTGTGCTTTTGTTTTTGGTGTTTTTTGATTTTCTGGAATAAACTCTTTGGACCTTGACTTGTGCTGCTGTGCAGTTGAGTCTGTTCACCCTCTCAGCCCAGTGGATTAGTGCCGAGCTGCTGCTCCAGTGACCTGGGCTCAAGTCCTGAGTCTGACAAACTAATCCTTTAACTGTTTTATTCCTAACCCTGTAAATACTCAGAAAACATCTCTTGTAAAGCAAGTCCATTGCCAAAAAAAGTTTCACTAGCTATTTCTGAAGAAATATCTTTTAGAATTATTGCTGCTTACAGAATCTTTTCAGTTGGTGTGAAAATAAAGATTATAATATTTGTTTATTAAACACCATTCTTATCTGCAGTTAAACACAGGTTATAACACACATCAGTGTAGCACACCTGGCTTATCACTGAAACTAATTCAATCTTCTGGGTTTTTTTTTTAAAACTGTAATCAAAATGGATGTGTACAAATTTTACGGCTTTCAAAAATCCTGTCAGAAATCCTGAGGCGTTAGCTTGCGGCAGTTAGCCGTGTTAGCTACCACTGCAGAGCGCGAGGAGAGAGTGCTGTGAGTCAGTAAAGGAGGAAAACGGCGGACATTTTGTTTGTGAATCAACGGTTTTATTTTTAGAGCAAAGTCTGTTTTTGGTCAAGTATGAAAACTTATCTATATTGTAACAGTGCTGTAGAAAAATAACTCGCTTCATAAAAAATACATAGTTAATCAACAAATGTTGATTTGAATACTGTGATTTAGACATTATATATATATATATATATATATATATATATATTATATATAAATTATTTAACTACACATTTGTTGTAGGTAAAACGTTGGCAAAATCCTGAGATAATGAGTTATTTATTGCAACCAAATATAAAAAAAATAAAATAAAATACCAAGTGAGGATATATTCTGTAAACATGTTTGGGTGGTTACATTTGATATATGGTGTATTTTTATTTGTGTACATCAGTTATGATAAAATACACTCACAGTCCACTTTATTAGGAACACCTGTACACCTGCACATTTATGCAGTTATCTAATCAGCCAATCATGTGGCAGCAACACAATGCATAAAATCATGCAGGTACAAGATACAGGTCAGGTGAGCTTCAGTTAATGTTCATATCAAACATCAGAATGAAGAAAAAGTGTGATCTCTGTGACTTTAACCATGGCATGGTTGTTGGTGCCAGAGGGTCTGGTTTGAGTTTTTCAGAAACTGTTGATCTTCTGCATGGATTTTCACACACAACAGTCTCTAGAGTTTACACAGAATGGTGCAAAAAAACAAAAAACATCCTGTGATCCATCCTGGAGGGTCTACAGGCTGAAACCCTTTGTTGATAAGAGAGATCAGAGGAGAATGACCAGACTGAGCTGACAGTAGGTCTACAGTAACTCAGATAATCACTCATTACAACCGTGGTGAGCAGAAAAGCACAAAACATCAAACCTTGATGTGGATGAGCTACAGCAGGGGAAGACCACATCAGGTTCCTCTCCTGTCAGCCAAGAATAAGAATCTGAGGCTATCATGGGCACAGACTCACCGTAACTGGACAGCTGAAGACTGGAGAAAGACCAGGTGATTTATTTTATTCTCATCTTCAGCTGTCTAGTTACGGTGCTTTCTTGTTCTCTTGTTTTGAGGTGCTGTGTATTTTAGAGAAAATTTTAGTCAGATCCATGGATGTCTGGCCGAGCACAACAAAGCATCTACATTTATTTCACAATTTATTTTAAAAAATAAACTGTGCTGTTCATGTTTTTGTGTGTAATTAAGGCTTATAGAACATGAGTATATACAATACAAGAGAATATAAGAGTATTTTTAAGTATAATAAAAACTGTTTATACACACTTTTCTTACACTGGGCCTCATTTATCAATTCTGTAGTAAAAACTATCAGATAACGTGAATAATGTGAATTGGTTCTGTAAAGCGATCTCATTTACAAACGGGTTTGAACACCAGACGCTTCCTCAGGGTGCTGTTTGATCAGGTGTGAAGCGCTCCTTCAGCCGAGGGAAAATCTCCTGAAGCTCTTCTTTCTCCAACAGCTTCAGAAATTTGTGACACACCTCATCACCCTTGTTCATCACATTATCCAGAAGGTTAACGATGATCTCCTCGGGTGTGTGGTTGGGCTGGTTAAGATTGTTGTAGTCGCGTCTGGTGATGATGTTGTCGTTCTGGACGTGCTGTAAAACGATGCTGGCGTCGGCGGACAGAGTGTCGATGAGAAAGACCTTGTTCTCACGCACAGTCTCCATGGCTGTAAGACAAAATAAGAACATTTGAACACAGAACATTCAGTGAACTTTTGCATTGCAGTCAAATGACTGAGGCTGACGGAAAATAGGTACTGTACACGTACTTCTTTGTGCTAAACCATTTATATCTGCTTTCATAGGTAGTGTCCTTAAGGTCTAGATATGTAACATAACCATGTAAAAACCCAGTTAATTAATCAGTTATTCACTTTAAAGCATCCCTGAAATTTACCCCCTTTTTCCTTTTCCAAGTGCTTTAGAACCACAGTCAGGAGCATGATGTAATGAATTTCTCATCCACAGGATTATCAGGGAAATATCAGGGTGCTTTAAAAGATTTCAGGATCTGCACTCTCAGAAATAGATCTACTAAGCAGTATCTTTCCATGTCTCTGTGGTAGTACCATCCAGAGTACAGCTTTTACACCTTTAGTGTGTATCTTTTACCTGGAAAGTACACCTTAAGTTCTAATTATGTATCTTCAAATATTTGTAAAGGTTTCCAGGTAAAAGATACACACTAAAAGTACAAAATTTGTACTCTTGATATTACCACACCAGCAACAAGGAAAAGTACATTAGGGTAACCTTAACGAACGAAAGAAAGAAAGAAAGAATGACTGATTGATTGATTGATCTATCAAGTTATGCAAAGTATTCTGGTCTGTGGACAATTTATTCTTTTAGGCATAAATATCTGTTCCATGTCCAAAAATTCTGTTCACAGTTACTGTAGTAGGTTGTTTTTTTTTGTGTGCTTGTTTGTTTGTTTACAAAAAGGTTTTGTGAAACACATTAGCATGCTGGGCATCACTTTCTTCTTCATGTACACTAAGACACTCGGTAAGACTGGCATACAGCTTTATTTGGTTTATTCATTAGCCCTATTTCATTAACATGCATTATGATTTTGTGGCATTTTCTATAGAATTAAAGTGTCATTAGTCTGTGGTGTGAAATTCGGAGAGTGACCTCCTTAGAGAGGGGCTTCTGTCATTTCACTACACACTCTCACAAAAAAAAAAGTCCAACTCCTAGAATGGCACGCCTGACATCCCAATTGTCCAGAACCACATCCAAGAGGTAGGCCTAGAAACTCCACCTGTACTTGGCTTAGATTAGCTGGAATGTATTATGCACATCAGGATAACCAGGATGGAGAAGAGTGAGCTCAAGTGATTAAGCCCTTATGGAACTTGGGAGATGCATGTGTTTTTTCAGCAGGGCATTGTGGTGGTGGTTGGTTCTCCCATGTTTGCGCTATCTATGGATCAATGTCCCATATGCTGGAACCAATAACACAAGATTCTTTTATGATGATATTTATGCCAGGTAGAAAAGCTCTGAAGCAACTCAGAGGCACTTTATCCTCCAAGAACCTCGTAGAACTCACAGTTGTTGTTTTTTTTTGTTTGTTTTTTTTTTTGCTCTTGGAACTACATACCACTCCGATAAACACAGATAAAAGCTCAGACAGAAAGTTTCTTCTGTAATGGAGATAAAATATCGCAGGAACAAAAGAGGACCTTGTACGGATTTCTCGACTCAGGAGGAAGAGCTGTGAAAGAAGAATTTTACAAAATCCTGAAGGAGAAGCAGTCTTTCTTAGTGGATGATCTGGAGTCTGGATCGAATAAGGCTTAGAGGAACCAAAAAGGACACGTAGGACATGCCCGTGATATATTTTAACATATTTAGTTGGTTATATATTTAACCAAATTGAAACAAACTAGTTGCCTAATTTAAACCAGCGTGACCCTGACCAGGCACTTACTAAAGATGAATGAATGAATGCTGAAATCCGTACAAGGTCCTCATCTGCTCCTGCGACGTAGCTGCTGCATCGACTGCACTGTACATTTCACCACTAATTATTCCCTTCGATCGTAGACTATCTGCTATCTCCATTACTGAAGAAGTTCTCTGTATGAGCTGTTGTCTGTGTTTATCCATAAATTCAGCACCTAAAATAGAGACAAACATTAAAGTGACTTTTTAACAGTGTTCACTGCACAACTCTTTCAACAGAATTCATTTATTTAATAAATTCATCCCAAATTTATTTACTCATTAATCCTAAGTTCCTTGTTTTCCTATCTGGTAAAAATTGGTGAAAGAAGCAAAAAAAATAATAAATTTTGCCGACTGTTGGGAAAGAGAGGTTTTAAAATATATGATGTAATATTCAGTCAGAATGTTTTACCTGTTGTAGCCATATTGGGTAAAACAGCTTCTCTCTTATAACCTGAAGTGATGAGATAGAAAAATTAGATTTACTGCTATGATGCTATATTATTACATAATTAATGTTGATCTAGAAACAGTATATTTGATTATAAAGACACAGCTATGAAGGTCAAGATCAAGTTTTTTTTTATATCACCTTAAAAGCAATGGGTGCTGACCAAGGTTCTGCACACCCAAAACATCAGAAATATCAACTAACAAAAACATCTAAAATTTAAAATCATTAAATAATACAATAAGTAATGCAAAACATCACCAAACAAAAGAACAAACAGAAACAAAACAAAAAAGTGTTCAAGTTAAGCAAAAGCCTGAGAAAAAAGATATGTTTTAAGAGTTGATTTAAAAGAAGATAATGTAGGGGATGATCTGATGGATAAAGGCAAAGGGTTCCAGAGCGTAGGACCCAGAACTGAAAAGGCCCTGTTCCCTTTAGATTTTAAACGAGATTTTGAAACAAACAATAACTTCTGAGAAGATGATCTAAGCGTTCTCACGGGAGAATAGAAATGGAGAAGCCTATGAAGTGCTTTAAATACAAAAACTAAAAAAATCAACTCTGAATTTAACAGGTAACCAGTGAAGTGAAACTAACACAGGGGTAATATGATCCCTCTTTTTGGTCCCTGTCAAAAAGCGAGCAGCAGCATTCTGTACTAATTATAAACACGATAGTGAAGACTGGTTAATTCCAGCGTAAAGAGCGTTACAGTAATCCAGCCTGGTTGAAACGAATGCATGAATAACAACCTCTAAATCAGTAAAACTGAGAAAACTTTTCAGCTTGCGAAGCTCCTTAAGCTGCAAAAAACTGGCTCTGACTCTCTGTAGTTTATTTGTTTGTCAAATTTTAATTCAGGATCAAAAATAACTCCCAGATTTTTAACCTTTTCACAAATGTTTTCTTCAAAAGGGCCCAGAGAAGGTCTTAAATTATGTAAAAGGTGAGAAGGGCCAAACAAAATAACTTCAGTCTTTTTTTGATTCAACTGTAGGAAATTATTTTCCATCCAGTTCTTGATGTCCTCTAAACAAGCCAGCAAGCAGGACACTGAATCAGGACCTGAGTTTAGAGGGAAATAAAGCTGAGTA
The DNA here is from genome assembly GCA_022985145.1 of Pangasius djambal. Classification (NCBI taxonomy): domain Eukaryota; kingdom Metazoa; phylum Chordata; class Actinopteri; order Siluriformes; family Pangasiidae; genus Pangasius; species Pangasius djambal. Next base: position 25,143,910 of record CM040988.1, read on the forward strand.
TCATCTGCATAAATGTGGTATGAAACTTTATGAGACACAAATATAAAACGAAGAGGGAGCAAATACAGGGAGAATAAAATTGGACCCAAAATAGAGCCCTGGGGTACCCCACAAGTGATGAGAACTGAGCTTGATGAAAATTCACCAATTTCCACCAGAAAACTCTGATGCTGTGATCTACTGTATCGAAAATAGTACAATTACCAGAGTCTGCAGATAACAAGAGATCATTTACTACTTTTACTATAGTACTATATTTTGCTCTAAAGCCAGACTGAAAAGGATCCAGAATATTATTAGAATGTAGGCAGAGGGAAATCTGGTTTAATACAGCCTTTTCCAAAACTTTGTGCAAAAATGGCAGTTTTGAAAAAGGCCTATAATTATTTAATTCAGTGGGATCAAGATTTGTTTTTTTGAGTAAAGGCTGGACCACAGCGTGTTTAAGGCAGGAAGGGACAATGCCTCTCTGTACAGAACCATTAATAATAGAAAGTAAGCTAGGCAAAACAGAGGGCAGAACATCCTTCAGCAGCTTTGTAGGAACATCATCACAAGAACAAATAGCTGATTTCATATGAAGGTAAGAAAAATCCTATTAAAGGAGAATTCAGAGCATAAAACTAGAATTTAATATATTATTTGTCATGGCATGTAGTATTCTGTGTATTATTATTATAGCATCAGGGTTTTGTCATTTTCCTGTTTTCGCCCATCAATGTAGCAAAACTACAATACCCAGCATGCATTACACTAATACATTATTCAAGAATCCCTACTGTGATCAACCAATCCGTACCTCTGGGTCATTCCTGGGAAAAAAAACAGTAGCATTGTAATTTTGTGAGTCAGACAGAAGTTGTTTTGTGCAGAGTATCGAATTTGACACCTTTCCAAGCGAACAGAAGATGGTTGTGGTTACAGGTTTCATCTTAGCTAAGTAGCAGTGATGTTGGCATGCTAACTAAAAATTTAACAGGCTTAGCCTGGTAGTTAGCTAACATGCCTAATTTATATGGCTTTAACAATCCTACGTAGCTCACCTAAAATCAAGAAACTAGCTCTCTAGATAGATTACCCCTTACTGAGAAGTTGCATATAATGGACATGTGCAGCTAGCTAATGTTGTTCAGTTTACAAATGAATCCTCAATATCAATGTCCTCGATGTTATGATTGTAAAACATTACGTCTTGTACGTGCACACAATCACGTGGTAATCATCGATACCCCTGTATGCCTTCATACTTGTATATCAACCTTGGGCCATGGGTGCATCCCTGCATTTTTATATTTTAAACATATAACTGAACAGTCTACTAAAACAGCTGAAGGTATATCACTGCATGCCACTAGGAAATGGAGTGACCAGTGCTTTATACTGAATTAGTTACTGAAATTAAATTTTGGCTACCTGTAAGAAAGACCTGATGAGACTCCCACACCTCCTGGTCATGTTCATCCAAAAGACCCAGTGTGAGTTCTTCAACTTCAGCATTAAGCAGCACCTCGAATGTGGGATGATAGTTGGGGCCGTAGTCACAGTCAAATACCTCAGTCTAAAAAACCCAAAGACAGCTGAACACACTATTTCAAAATGTAAACAAAAAAAAAATCAAACAATTTAATTTCTCCACAAATGTAAGTGTAGTTTACCTTCGGCTGATATTTATAAGTCTCACAGCGTGGTCTGTATTTTTTACGAGGGGTCAGATCACAATTGGAACTGGTCACAATGTATGTGTATTGCTTATATTGTATCTGTACCTTAAGGGCAGGAAAATATTTTAATTAATTTCAAAATGTTATTCTCAATATTTAAATATCCTACATCTGTATCCTAATAAGCAAATCCTAAAAACAAATATATCTAAAAATCAAGAATATGTTGGAAATTGTGTTAATCACAAACAGGTCTAAAATGCAATATTTATTTGCCCTGCATTGGAATGGCATCTGGAATGAAAGACTAAAATGTCCAATCAATCAATCAATCAATCAATCAATCAATCAATCAATCAATCAATCAAAGCAGATTACCGTTTCAACTGGCACATTACTGGGCAATAAGTGCATGTGCACTTTATTCCCCTCGTCCATTCCAGTGTAGAAAAGTAGAACTTGGGCCCTGATTGTATCTTCCTTAATTAGCATTTTTTTAAACAGTCTAAAGAGAGAGAGATTTTTAATGCCTATGATCACATGTGTGTCTGTCACTTTCGGAGGCTGAACGATCTCCACATTACCATCACGGGAATGTGCCACGGCCAGTTCAGTCTGATTTTTATCTGCAACACACGAACAAGCAGAACAAAGCAGTGCTGCAGGAGCTGAGAAAGAGAGTGGTATCGGACCGATACGTGATACCAGTATCGGTACATAATGACATATAACCTGGATTTACAAAAGTTATTGTTTGATCTCAAATGACCTTACCAGAATCAGAAGATGGTTGTGGTTACAGGTTTCATCTTAGCTAAGTAGCAGTGATGTTGGCATGCTAACTAAACATTTAACAGGTTTAGCTTGCTAGTTAGCTAAAATGCCTAATTTATATGGCTTTAACAATCCTACGTAGCTCACCTAAAATCAAGAAACTAGCTCTCTAGATAGATTACCCCTTACTGAGGAGTTGCTTATAATGGACATATGCAGCTAGCTAATGTTGTTCAGTTTACAAATGAATCCTCAATATCAATGTCCTCGATGTTATGATTGTAAAACATTACGTCTTGTACGTGCACACAATCACGTGGTAATCATCGATACCCCTGTATGCCTTCATACTTGTATATCAACCTTGGGCCATGGGTGCATCCCTGCATTTTTATATTTTAAACATATAATTGAACAGTCTACTAAAACAGCTGAAGGTATATCACTGCATGCCACTAGGAAATGGAGTGACCAGTGCTTTATACTGAATTAGTTACTGAAATTAACTTTTGGCTACCTGTAAGAAAGACCTGACGAGACTCCCACACCTCCTGGTCATGTTTATCCAAAAGACCCAGTGTGAGTTCTTCAACTTCAGCATTAAGCAGCACCTCGAATGTGGGATGATAGTTGGGGCCGTAGTCACAATAAAATGTCCCAGTCTAAAAAACCCAAGACAGCTGAACACACTATTCCAAAATGTAAAAAAAAAAATCAAACAATTTAATTTCTCCACAAATGTAAGTGTAGTTTACCTTCGGCTGATATTTATAAGTCTCACAGCGTGGTCTGTATTTTTTACGAGGGGTCAGATCACAATTGGAACTGGTCACAATGCATGTGTATTGCTTATATTGTATCTGTACCTTAAGGGCAGGAAAATATTTTAATTAATTTCAAAATGTTATTCTCAATATTTAAATATCCTACATCTGTATCCTAATAAGCAAATCCTAAAAACAAATATATCTAAAAATCAAGAATTTGTTGGAAATTGTGTTAATCACAAACAGGTCTAAAATGTAATATTTATTTGCCCTGCATTGGAATGGCATCTGGAATGAAAGACTAAAATGTCAAAAAGTAATCAAAGCAGATTACCGTTTCAACTGGCACATTCCTGGGCAATAAGTGCATGTGCACTTTATTCCCCTCGTCCATTCCAGTGTAGAAAAGCAGAACTTGGGCCCTGATCGGATCTTCCTTGACTTTCTTTTTTTTTAACAGGCCAAATTCAGAGAGATTTTTAATGTTTATGATCACATGTGTGTCTGTCACTTTCAGAGGCTGAACGATCTCCACATTACCATCACAGAAATGTGCCACGGCCAGTTCAGTCTGATTTTTATCTGCAACACACAAACAAGCAGAACAAAGCAGTGCTGCAGGAGCTGAGAAAGAGAGTGGTATCGGACCGATACGTGATACCAGTATCGGTACATAATGACATATAACCTGGATTTACAAAAGTTATTGTTTGATCTCAAATGACTTTACCAGAATCTATCTCGCAGTGTGGGAGATGGAGATTACAAATCGAACCCTCAGAGCAGTTGATTTTGTACAGCGGTCCTGCAGGCTGCATTTGTCCCACACTGTCCAACTGCCTGCTGTCCCAGGACACTATACTATACAGCACTTCACCTTTCTCTTTCATCTCAAACACAAGGTTGGTGTATTTACACTGAAACTGACCGGCACCAGAGCACAAAAACCTGTAGAGCAAAAGACATAAAAAATAAAAAAAAAACCTTTTTAAAAAGTAAAATCTGCCTTAATTTTATGCTGATGAATATTTTATGAATAAAAACAATTAACTTTTTGTGCCTTAGTTGTGTGAAGAGCAGAATAAAATAAGTAGACGTGGTACCTGTATTCATCACTGTTCCTTTCCTCATGGTGGTGTTTAACTAATTCAGGAATGAATACTTCTGTGTCTGCTGAGTGCTGCTGAACAGAAGAACAGTGAAAGAAAAATACATGCAGTTAGATTACCTGAACACACACACACACACACACACACACACACACACACACACACACACACACAACACAGCTGTAAATGCGCATTTTACTATTAACGTTTGCTCATCTTGTGTCAGTAGGCTTAAATAAATTGGGAATTCTAACACTACATATGTGAAAACTAAGACATTTGGAATATTTAACAAAAAAGCAAGTAATTTGTTGTAACTTTTTTAATATATAAAGATGGCAACACCTCAATCACTTTTTTTAATAACAAACTGCCAATTTGAGTACTTGGTGAAGAGGTAGGTCTTTAGTTGTTGTTTGAAGACAGCCAGTGACTCCACTCTTTGGACAGCTGGGGGAAGTTCATTCTATGCCAGAGATGAGCTTGATGCAGGTCTTCCTTGTACCCTGAGAGATGGTGGGACCAGTCGAGCAGTGCTAGAGGATCGGAGGGAGTGTGGTGCAGTGCGAGATATGATAAGTGCTTTGAGGTAAGTGGGTGCTGGTCCGTTTTTGGCCTTGTAGGCGAGCATCAGTGTTTTAAATCAGATGCAGCAGCTACAGGAAGCCAGTGGAGGGAGAGTAGCAATGGGGTGGTGTCGAAGAATTTAGGAAGCCAGTCGTGCAAACCAGTCATGCAGCTGCATTGTGGATCAGCTGCAGAGGACGAATGGAGCTCAGAGGCAGACCTGCCAGGAACAAGTTGCAGTAGTCCAGTCTTGTAATGACAATGACTGAACAATCTATCCTGTGTGGATAGAAATGGCCAAGTCCTCCTGATGTTGTAAAGGAGAAACTGGCATGAGCAGGTCAGTTTAGCAATGTGAGGCAAGAAGGACAGCTGGTTGTCCATGGTTACCTGTCCCATCAGATGATAACTTGGACAAAATAGAACCGTATGAGAGAAGAGCAGTATTAAGTTGTGATTTTCTCTCAGCTGCTCTTAATTCTCTCCTATTGCTGCACAATGCATCCAACAACCAAGGAGCAGAGTGAGGTTGGATGGAGGCACATGGATGAGGAAAGTGAAGAGAGGAAAGTCTTGGTGGCTAATTCCAAATGTAGAGCGGGAAAGAGTCAGTGTGTGGAAGGGTTGATAGGGTGAAGGAAGCCAGTGAGGGAGAGGTATGGATAGTTGATGTCATGCAGGACAGGGAGGATGATGGTGAAGGATACTAACTGATGATCTGAGATGTGGAGCAGGGTAACACTGATGTCTACAGCTGGGGAGGGGGCGGCTAAAGATCTGGTCCATGACATTTCAGCCCTTGTGTGTTTCAGGGCAGCTGTTGAATGTCAGGGAAAAGGCGTGCAGAAGAGAGAGAAGGCAAGAGTAATGGAGCTTGAGAGGAGGTCGAAGTCTCCAAGGAGAGTAAGAGGGCTTAGGAGAATGTCCAGTTATTCAAAAAAGTTTCCTAGGGGACCAGGAGGGCAATAAATGATGACAATAAGAAGGGTGATCAGAGCAGTAACAGTAACCATGTGGAAATTCAAAGGATGATAGCTTTAGATGAGAAAGCACAAGAGCTGTGAAGCACCTCTCAGAGACAAAAACAAACCTGTACCACCACCCCAGCCAGTTTCATTAAAAAACTTTATTCTGTTAGTATCGAGTCTAAAATGTTGGACATTTTGTGTCTTGGGTGTCATTATTAATTACTAATAATGCTTACGTGTACAGTGTCAGGGTTCTGTGTAGACGTTGCGCTAGCGCCTTCCAATTTGTCTGAGGTAGTCTCAATACTTTTGGAAGTACATTCTATACATAAAGAAGAAACAAAACATGGATATGATTAATTCTTCAGCAAATAATTAGAAAAGTACTTTTCTTGAATAAGAATCGTAGATTGTGATTTTTGTATATTGAGGGCAAAGAAGTATTCAGACATTTTCGTCTTTATTATTTATTGCCATAATTCAAGAAAACTATTTTTCCAAACTGTGGTTTTACCCTTCAGTGCCTCACATTAATATTCAGGCACTTTTCCACATTTTGTAATGGAAATTCAGTTGCTGAGTTTTGCCACCTAGTGGAATAAGGAAGACTAGCTCTTTTTTTAACTTTCAATTCAATTACAGACCACAATTGCTGTCACCCCCCCCCCCCCCCCCCCCCCCCCCCCCCCCCCCCCCCCCCCCCCCCCCCCCCCCCCACCACCACCACCACCACCACAACCACCACCACCACCACAACCACAACCCTTCTGTCGTACCAATATCCTGCTATCCCTCCCCTACTCAGATACCTTGGTGTCAGCCCACCACTTCTATAATTTGCTGTTCCCCCAACATTCTCATGTCTCAAAATGCCCTTCTGTCCTCAAACTTCACTACACCCTGCTGTCCCACAAACACCCTGCTGTCCCAACAACACCCTGTTGTCCCACAAACACCCTGTTGTCCCACCAATACCCTGCTGTCCCAACAACATCCTGCTGTCCCATCAACACCCGGCTGTCCCGTCAGCACCCTGCTGTCCACCAGAACACCTTGCAGTCCCAAAAACACCCTGCTGTTCCATCAACATCCTCCTGTCCACCACAACACCCTGCTGTTCCCCTCAACATCCTGGTGTCCCGTCAACACCCTAGTGTCCTGTCAACACCCTCCTGTCCACCAGAACACCCTGCTGTCCACCAGAACACCCTGCTGTCCACCAGAACACCCTGCTGTCCCACCAGAACACCCTGCTGTCCACCACAAAACTATGCAGTCAGAACAACTCCCTGCTGTCCCGTCAACACCCTGCCGTGCCACCAGAACACCCTGCTGTCCACCAGAACACCCTGCCGTCCCATCAACACCCTGCTGTCCCATCAACACCCTGCTGTCCACCACAACTCCCTGCTGTTCACCATCACACCCTGCTGTCCAAACAACTCCCTGCTGTCCCGTCAACACCCTGCTTTGCCACCAGAACACCCTGCTGTCCACCAGAACACCCTGCTGTCCACCAGAACACCCTGCTGTCCGAGCAACACCCCGGTGTCCAGCCAACACCCTTGTCAAACTGAGGTTCCCAGGTTAAAGCTGATTATTTGTATTTTTGTCATATCAGTATATTTCCTTGTTATTTACACTGTGCTATACAAGAAGACTAGCTCTTTTTTAACTTTCAATTCAATTACAGACCACAATTGCTGCCCCCCACCACCACACCAGCACCCTTCTGTCCCACCAACATCCTGCTGTCCCCCCCACCAAACCAGCAGCCTTTTGTCATACCAATATCCTGCTGTCCCCCATCACACCAGCACCCTTCTGTCGTACCAATACCCTGCTGCCCCACCACCACACTAACACCCTTCTGTCACACCCAAATACCCTGCTGCCCCTCCACCACACCAGCACCCTTTTGTCCCACCCAAATACCCTGCTGCCCCTCCACCACACCAGCACCCTTCTCTCCCACCCAAATACCCTGCTGTCCTCTCCAACCAAAAGTAGCTCTTACTTAATCTATGAAGATGACTACTTTTTTCGACTGGACATTTTACTAAAAAAAAGTCATGCAATCCCTCCATACACCCTAACACCTTGGTGTCACATGAACACCTCTACACCTTGTTGTCCCTTATGACCCCCAACACCCTGCTATCCCTCCCCATTCTCCAATACGTTGGTGTCAGCCCACCACTTCTATAATTGGTTGTTCCCCCAACATTCTCATATCCCACAATGCCCTTCTGTCCTCAAACTTCGCTACACCCTGCTGTCCCAAAAACACCCTGCTGTCCCGTCAACACCCTGGTGTCCAGCCAATACCCTGCTGTCCCATCAATACCCTGCTGTCCCGTCAACACCCTGCTGTCCCAACAACACCCTGCTGTGCCACCAGAACACCCTGCTGTCCACCAGAACACCCTGCAGTCCCGTCAACACCCTGCTGTCCTGTCAACACCCTGGTGTCCTGTCAACACCCTGCTGTCCACCACAACAACGTGCTGTCCCACCAGAACACCATCCTGTCCCGTCAACACCCTGATGTCCAAACAATTCCCTGCTGTCCCGTCAACGCCCTGGTGTCCACCAGAACACCCTGCTGTCCACCACAACACCCCGGTGTCCAGCCAACACCCTTGTCAAATTAAAGTTCCCAGATTAAAGCTGATTATTTGTATTTTTGTCATATCAGTATATTTCCTTGTTATTTACACTGTGCTATACACTATATGGCCACAAGTATGTGGACACCTGTCCATCACATTGTGTTTGTTGAACATCTCATTCCAAATCCATGGGCATTAAGAAGGAGTTGTTCACCCTTTGCTGTTATAATAAGCTCCACTCTTCTGGGAAGGTTTCCACTAGATGTTGGAGCGTGGCTGTGGGGATTTGTGTTCATTCAGCTAGAAGAGCATAAGTGAGATCAGGCGCTGATGTTGGAATTTCGAGGAGGCCTGGGGTGCAGTCGGTGTTCAAGTTCATCCCAAAGGTGTTCAGTGGGGTTGAGGTCAGGGCTCTGTGCAGGACCCTCGATTTCTTCCACTCCAACCTTCACACACCATGTCTTCATGGAGCTCGCTTTGTGTACAGGGGCATTGTCATGCTGGAACAGGTTTGGGCCTCTTAGTTCCAGTGAAGGGAAATTGTAATGCTACAGCACACAGATATGTTCTATACAACTGTGTGCTTCAGACTTTGTGGCAGCAGTTTGGAGAAGAATGACATAAGGGTGTGATGGTCAGTGGTGCGCATACTTTTGGCTGTATTCGAGGGGGGGCCAAAAATTCCCAGAATTCAAATGTGGCACATCCACAAGGTATGATTCCACTCGGGAGACTGACTGACGGGAGACAGATTGTAAGCATATATTACGTCGCAGCAAAACCTGCAACTACGCCGAGTGGGTCCCCCCTCGTAGTGTATTTTAAATACATTCATAGGTATAAAAGTTGCAATGCTTAAGATCTGACAACACGTTTTCACCATACTGTGTTATAGAGACTCTACCATCCAATCTCAGGGGAGACACTCATTTCCAACTGATTCGCTGTAAAGGTTAGCATACAGCTTGCATTTTTAAAAAAAAAAAACAACTTAGCTAGAAAATTAACTTTTTACATTTGGTACATTATTACAAGCAAAACAGAACATTTATTAAAAACCTCTGAGATGATTAAGTACCATTTTCTCAAAGTTAAATTAACAGATTTTATATAAACTGGGCATGTGTTAGTAATGGAACGCTAAGCAGGAGAGGATCCCTTTTCAGCATTTTCTTTGGAATTAGTTATATTAAACTTATACATTGGAGTCTGATAATTGACACAAATGATAAATAAATAAATTGTAAATCTGATATTTACTTAATCAGATTAAAACAAGCGTTTAGCGTCCGCATGCACCGATGTCCCTTATCTGTATTAGGTTGTTGTGGCTTAATTTGCATATCACAGAAAAGTCTTTCCCTTTACAATTGTAACACATATCCACTGTTAGTATGTTTTATGTGTATATTTAGGGTCATTTGTTACAGTACATATTCTACAATTTAGCACAAATCATGCTGCAAAGAAGCTCATTCTACAAACACACCACAGAGTGATTAAACAGAATGATCATACTAGAAAGCAATCATGCATCTCTAAATGAATAAGCCTGCATGATTCTTTAGTCATTATCAACCATGAATAAACAGGTCATCCTACTTATCATGCAGGTCCAACATTTGCTGATCGCTCACCTGAAGATGTATCTGATGAATCTTTTGCTGTTTTCAAGAATTCAGGCCTAGAAAGTGAAACAGTGTCATTAATTTGTTTTGCAGTTGTTCTGCTGGCCACCACTTGGCCATAATTAATAAAGAATTAACACACCATGCAAGATCCAAGGACAAGACACATGGCGAGGTATTTGTAAAGCCGATGCTCTGTTTGGATTATGGTCCGAGACTGCACTGTATAATGCATCATGAATATTGTATTTAAGAAACATTCATGAAGCTACTGGGTGGTCACTGGTTTGAGGCCATTGGTTCATTATGATTTTTTTATAAAAATGATTAATTGTTTTGTTAGTGGATCTTTGTGTTACATTTACATTTATAGCATTTGGCAGATGCCCTTACCCAGAGCAACTTACATTTATCTCATTTATACAACTGAGCAGTTGAGGGTTAAGGGCCTCGCTCAAGGGCCCAGCAGTGGCAGCGCTGGGGATCAAACTCATGACCTTCCGATCAGTAGCCCAATGACCTAACCACTAAGCTACCACTACCCTACCACCTACCACTGCCTTGTGTGTGGTTGATGAAAGCCAGTGTCTTATTTGTATTTAAAGGCAGCTGCATGTTCAGGCAACATACGATGTACACGATCTGACCTATTCAATTTAAATCACGTATAATTCCTTAGGAGCGTAAAAGGTCCGAAAGACCAAACATACACTGCTGTTGTGGTGTCTTCAGTATGTTACGTCACATTATCCTAAACTTCCTCCACTCTTTATGTACAGCTCTCTATGACCTCTGCGTACACAGGACAGCCATGTACTTAAAGTAAAGCAGGGATGTCCTGACCTGACTCTGAGCATCAGTAACAAGCCAATGTTTATTTAAATTGGTAAATAATTAACAGAGCAGAATTTACATATTTTCCAATCTAACCCATGGATGCATTTTAATTCCATAAACATGTGATGCTCGCTCACAACACAAATCTCAGATCTGAACAGAGGACACAGACTTACAGTCTTAAAGTGGCTCATCATTCTCTATTTCTTTTCTCCATCTCTCCTTCTCTTACCCTTTCATTGTCTCATCTGTCTTCCCTTTTTTCCTTTGTTTCTCTCTTTGTGTCTCTTTGTGTCTGTCTCGGACACACAGTTATCAAGGATCAATACACAGAGCTCTGATAACGAGTGTGTGTCCCTTAAACTAATTATAAAACTGGTCTTAGAGTCTTTTAGATTCGCTCTTTTCTGACTTTTTTTGTATTTTTGGTTCAGTGTGGTGTTGAACATTATAAACAGGTCCTACTTTGGCACGCGGAACACCAGCCTCTTCCTCATCGTGTTTAGAGTAGATATCTGAGTATCTGGATGAGACAGAGAGAACCTTTGCAGGATGAAGTCAAAGTCTTCACCCCTTGGAAATTAATGAGAAAAAGCAGACATGAAGAAATATTTTAGTACTATTAGAAGGCATCAGTAACATTGTTCTAGTGCTCTTTATAACATGTTCTAATTAACTTCCTCTCACAATTTCCCCTTGACTGAATACCCGTCACCGCCCTAATGGCTGTTCAGCTACTTTATTAAATCATCATTAAAGTTCTCAGATTGCCCAGGAAATTAGTAAAATGACAACACCAATCTGACATAGTTTACTTCTGAGCACAAAACAAGCAATTAAATATTTAATATTTCAAAAATATAACATTTGAGTTGCTATATTTAAATTGGGTTTTATTACTCCAATCTCTTCTGTTAGCTAGTTATCATGTGTTTAAATAGTATTTTAATGCAAGTTCACTTACTCTGGACAGTATATTTTCAAGAGGTCACACAAGAACCGGACGGAATATCGACCCATAGGATTCCTCCAGATGTAGTGTCTGTAGTAGGGTTCATCAGGTAACTGCACCACAAGGAAATCTTCATCAACTGGAATTCCGAAATCATCAAATGTTTGGAGTGTTTGCTCCTGGCCAGGTTTAGCTGTTTGTTGGTGCAGTTTTCCAAGGCAGGCCTGGATGAGGAACACTTTGGGTTTATTGATCAGACTCGGGCAGGAAGTTCCACTAAATAGGCTGAAGATGTCCTTTCCTGTGACGATGCCTCCATCTGTCCCATACACCCCATCAGTGGTGCCGTGGGTGAGGATGCAGCACACGAAACAGTCACCTTGATGGTGTTTTTGGCCGTGTGTCCTCAGGATGGCCTTCATCTCTTCTGCAGTTTGGTTCCTGTGGACCTCCACAGTGAAACCCAGCCATTCAAACACCCTTTTAATAGACACTGACAGATAAACAGAAGAAAGCAGTTTTTACGAAGACTGTTTTTACACAAATGATTAATGTTTAAAAGATATTTGACTTGTAAATTGACTAAATATATGTGATCCATAGATGAGAATGGGATGGAGGGATGGATGGATGAGTGGGTTTGCTTTACTGATCCACATGGCAAAACATGGGTTCAGTCTCTATGGAGTACTTACACTGACCTAGCACTTTATTAGGAACACCTGTACACCGGTATACACTTACAGCATATACACACATTTTAACAGGAACATTCTTTTCTATGCACTGCAGCGCTGCCACATGATTGGCTGACTGGATGATGAGTGTTCCTATTAAAGTGGCTGGGGAGTGTGTGGATGTCTATACAGTGTTGTGCAAAAGTCTTAGGCACATGTTTGGGGGCTGTGGAGATGGTTTGGGGATCACATATGGGGAGCTGCACTGTAATGGCTTGGGACTGCGATTGCTGTAGTGACTTTGGGGCTGCAGTTGCCACGAGCAGCTTCGTACTCAGGACTCCATCAGTGGACGGTGGATAGATTTGAACCAACCGGACTTCTTGCGGAAACTGTGATGAATTTGTTGGTTGCACATTTGCACTATTTGTCCTTATAGCGCACAATAATAGAAGGGAATGATTTATAATCGCACCATCTGTCGCACCCAGATGAGGATGGGTTCCCTTTAGAGTCTGGTTCCTCTCAAGGTTTCTTCCTCATATCATCTCAGGGAGTTTTTCCTCACCACCGTCACCTCTGACTCACTCATTAGGGATAAATTCACATATTTACAATATATTTTTTGTGAATCCATTTATTTCTGTAAAGCTGCTTTGTGACAATGTCCATTGTTAAAAGTGCTATACAAATAAAACTGAATTGAATATTAAAAAAAATGCTGTAAAGCAAATATGCTTCCAAAAATTGAATGTTTCTACATAAAAATTATACTATAAAGAGAAGTTAACAGAAACTTAAATCTAGTATTTGGAGAGACAACAATTTACTTTTTAAAAATGAATCAGTAAACCGATTTTAAAACACACTTTGTGCAGTTTTATAAGGAAATTAGCAGTAAGTTTTTCTGAGCATCTTGGAGAATCTGCCACAGTTCCTTTGGAGTCTCTGACTGTGCTCCTGATTCTGCAGTTTCTTTCTATTTTTAAAAAAATAGGCTGCCTAAGAGGGTGACTTTTGTACTGTATATATGTATGTGTGTGTCTGTGTGTGTGTGTGTGTGTGTGTGTGTGTGTGTGAGAATAGAAAAACGTTGGGCTTACTATATGTTGCGCTCTCTCTCTCTCTCTCTCTCTCTCTCTCTCTCTCTCTCTGCTATCAGACAGAATTTCTGCTAATTTAATCCAGTTTAAAGAAAGTGCCACGGCAGGTTCTGGACTAGTTTCAGGTCTTTTCTGATGCAGGTTCTGAGATGCAGTTGAAGTGAAATTTTAATTACTAATTAGTCGTGTTTAATTTTGTTCCATTCTGAAGCACAGCTTTTTATTTGCTGCTTCAGTTATTGTACTTTTATAATGTTGAATGTTTTATTCAATTGAAAATGGAAACCTAAAGCACATATTCACACAATGATTATTTTTGCTGAGAATGTATCTTAGTGAATTTGAGCTGATTTTACCCTTACACCCCTAAAATTTAAAATGGATTCAATTTACTTTTTGCTATTAATCTACACACAATTATTCATAATGACAAAGTGGATTTTTTGCACTTGGATTTGGGCCGTTTCTCCCATTCTTCCTGGAAGATCCACTGAAGCTCAATCAGATATAAAAAGAATAGACGTGATGAAGATACACACCTTCATCCATTTCAGATCCATGTCGGTACTTGAGAGGTGAATCAAATGTCATATTGCTGATGATCAGACAGACGCCACGAGGTTCACTGGACATTTTGTATTCATGGATCTGAAAATAAACATTTTATTAATAAAACATAACCAATGGGTTTAAATCAGGAGTTTAATCAGGAGTTTTAGAGCAGGGAATTCAGCAAACTGGACTTTATTCCTGGCTGTTGTTGGACACTGTTATAAATCACCTCATCAGATGCCGTGGCAGGTCGAACTAAAAGAGAAAGAAAAACAAGAACAGATGCATCACCAACTGTTGCTACATCCAAACTCATAGATTTTTAAAAAATGGCTGCAAAACCATGTGCATGTACCTTTCTTCTGTGATGTTTCATCAGGTGTGAAGAGCTCCTTCAGCTGAGGGAAAGTCTCCTGAAGATCTTCATGCTGCAGCAGCTTCAGAAATTTGTGACACGCCTCATCACCCTTGTTCATCACATTATCCAGAAGGTTAATAATGATCTTCTCTTGGGCGTATTTGGGCTGGTTAAGATTGTTGTAGTCACGACTGGTGATGATGTTGTCTTTCAGGACATACTGCAAAACGATGCTGGTGTCAGTAGACAGAGTGTTGAGGAGAAAACTCTTGTTCTCGTGCAGTGTCTCCATGACTGTAAGACAAAATCAGACATTAGAGTGACTTCTAACTCTTGTGTTAATCTGTTAGGGTGGATTTAAAGTTTCTTCATTTTATTAGACAGTCTTAATGAGAAATACGTTCACGTTAAGGGCGTTTTTGGGCAATCTGCGTAACACCTTGTGACTACAGTCAGAGCTACAGGTTCACCTGTCTTCCAGATGTGGTGACTGTCTTATATTAACTTCATCGTCGTCCTTCACATCAATGATGTTATAGCAGAAGCGACATACAGCGAGAGCGTACACCTGCTAGCGGAGCGCTCACTATAGCACGAGCCGTTCTCTTTCTTGTTCCTCATCCATTCTTTCTCCTAGCACAACAGGCATTTCTCATCGGGAATGTGCTCATCGTGGTTTACTACCAAGGAAGCTGGGTTTTTTTTATGTTTTTTACTGTATACACAGCTTCAGCTCTATAGCAGCCTATAGTACGCGTTCCCACATCAATCACTGACTTTGCCCGTGCTACATACAGGATGAAATTAGTCTCAAAATTATTAACAAATGCATGCACAATTATCTTGCATCTTACTTTCCACAAGCAAATGCCTTACAATTTGAGTCTGTGAAATTCAGAATGTGCAGCGTTTTGTACAAATAGAGACAGACTTGTGAATACAAATATTCTATTTTGAATTAATGTATCATAATTTGTGCATGCAAAAAAGAAGATGTGCGTTCGTGGATCAGGTGGCACGTGTGCTTTCACTGACGTCTTTTCTGAGTCAGTTCTGTTCGGTTCATCTGGATTTTGAGACCTTCTTTCTGCGGTTTCAGTACAGCACGATCCACACACAAACATCTCCAGATCCACACACAGCTTGCGGAAGAAAAGCAGCTCGCACTAGACGGCAGTCTCAGGTTTACAGGGTTGGTGGCAGCTGCCTACTTGTGCTTGATTTGAGGACAAGAGCTACTGGAGGTTTGCGGCATCCTCCCAAAGAACCTTGGACACATCTAGTAAAATGATCATGCTAATTTGAAACCTGATCCACAAATGCACATCCTACTTGTTGCATCTTACAAATTATGATATATTCATATAAAATATTCAATTCAATTTTATTTGTATAGCGCTTTTAACAACGGACATTGTCACAAAGCAGCTTTACGGTAATAAATACATTCAAATTAAATTAAACCAAAATAAATTGTAAATGTATGAATTTATCCCTAATGAGCGAACCAGAGGTGACGGTGGTGAGGAAAAACTCCCTGAGAGGAACCAGACTCAGAAGGGAACCCATCTTCATCCGGGTGATAGTGGATAGGCGGATAGTGCGATTATAAATAAATAAATAAAAATGTAAAATTTGTATTCACAAATGTGTCTCTATTTGTACAAATCACTACACATTCATTTAATTCTGAATTTCACAGACTCAGATTGTAAGGCATTTGTTTGTGGATAGTAAGATGCATTTACAGCATTTATCAAGTTCAGGGATAATTGTGCATGCGTTTGTTAATAATTTTGAGACTAATTTCATCCCATATAAAAGTAGACTAATTTCAGATCTCTCCTGCACAATAGCACAGAGCCCCTAAGGGCACATGCTGAGGGACAAACTATGAGATGGGAGGAAAATGTACATTTCAGTGCTTTTGCATCCTCCCATTGATGAGTTTATACAAACAGCACTTCAGTACAACAGCACTGTTAGTTCCTCGCTGGCAGCAGGACAGGGTTCAGCAGACGACTTTATATAGTCGTTTTATTTGGAAACACTTCCTGTTTTTCTGCACTGACTGCTTTTATAGATTACGATGCACATGTATCTGGGATCCTTTATTCTTATATACATACATATATATATATATATATATATATATATATATATATATATATATATATATATATATATATATATATAAATATAAATATAAATATATAGGAAAATCAGAAGGTGTGTCACTGTCATGTGAAAACCATGCCTTAAACTAAATATGACTTTATTTCTTTCTGCTCGAGTTCAAAATAAAACTCTCAGAAGCGCTGCCCTGCTGCAGGGAGAAACTAAACCGGAAGCGCTGTTTGTATAAACTCACAACCAGAGAAAGCAGAAGCACAGAAATATGCAGCTTCCTCCCAGCTGTTTTTTCTACCGACATGTCCTCTTAAGGGCTCTGTACAACAGTCCTGCAGGAAGAGAGTGTGTGTGTGTGTGTGTGTGTGTGTGTGTGT
>CM040988.1:25164620-25175764 GCA_022985145.1 Pangasius djambal
GGAGGCACATATGCAAACTGTTGTAATTCCTACACCGTTCACCTGATTTGGATGTAAATACCCTCAAATTAAAGCTGACAGTCTGCAGTTAAAGCACATCTTGTTCGTTTCATTTGAAATCCATTGTGGTGGTGTATAGAGCCAAAAATGTTAGAATTGTGTCGATGTCCCAATATTTATGGACCTGACTGTATATAGATTGATAGAGTGAGAGGGAGAGTAGAGGGGCTTCAGGCCTTGTGTACACAGGTGTGTGTGAGTTTTGACAGTTGAAATTTGAAATCTTTAACATTCCGTCAATGTAAGTCTATGGGACTTTTTGAGATTTTTGATCATCTGCTACGGGAAAACCGTAAGTCCTATCAGTTTGAAAAAAAATATAGCCTGATAATCTGGAACAGCCTGAATTCCAATCAGTTAGAAAAGATATACAGACGTGGACAAATTTGTTGGTACCCTTACAGTTCTTTGGAACAATGATTCATTGCTCCTGAAAAGTGATCAAAACAAAAACAATAGTCTCATATATACCTGCCTGCCCATAGTATGTGATAGATTAAACCAATAAAGTGTGAAGTGACCCATACTCAGAATTTGTGTTCTGGATTTAACCCATCCAAGCGCACACACACAGTAGTGAACACATACACACACCGTGAAAACACACCCGGCGCAGTGTTTTTTTTTTTTTTTTTGCTGCGGCGCCTGGGGAGCAGTTGGGGGGTTCAATTGCTCAAGGGTCTCATGTCAGTCATGGTATTGAGGGTGGAAGAGAGTGCTGGTCATTAACTCCCCCCACTGCCAATCCCTGCTGGACCCAAGACTCAATCCCACAACCTTCAGGTTCACCTTTGGGTTACAAGTCCAACTCTCTAACCATTAGGCCACAACTGACTCCATTGTGGCAGTAAAATTGTGAAGAGAAATGACTTATTGTTTAGTTTACCGTTTTATTTTTATAATTTTTTATAACATTTTTATAACATTTATAATTGTTTATTTTATTTGTTTATCTAAAACAGCCTGGACAGATTTGTTGGTACCCCTTAAAAAGATTAGAAATTATTGCATTCTAATCATGTTTCAGACTAATTGTTTAACCTTAATTAGTGTCACAGGTGTCTTCAAACTTTGTAACAGCCAATCAGCCTATTTAAAGAGAGAAGGTTGTAGGTTGGTATCATTGTGTGCACCACACTGAACATGGACCAGAGAAAGCGAGAGTTGTCTGAGGAGCTCAGAAACTTGTAGATAGCCATCTTAAAGGTAAAAGCTATAAGACCATCTCCAAGCAGTTTGATGTTCCTCCCAGTCAACAATTTGATCTCACAGTGATCTCACCATGAGCTCCCAGGATACTCATGATGTGGTCACAATGTGAGGTCACAACGCACTCACTGTGTGCTCAAAATATGGTCACAGTGTGGTCACGGCACACTCACTGTGTGCTCAAACTGTGATCTCCCAGAATACTTATGATGTGGTCACAATGTGAGGTCACAGCGACCTAAAAGTGTAACCGCACAGCACGCTCACTGTGTGCTCATACTATGGTCAATGTGAGGTCACAGCGCACTCACTGTGAGCTCACCATGTGAGACCACCGTCATATCACTGTGTTAAACTCATTCTCTTAGTTTAGTGTGAGTTCACTGTGATGTAAAAGTTCTCTAATATTTGTAAATAATATCACAAACATCATGCAGAAGTTAATCTTTTATTTCCTTCAAAGTATTTATACAATTCAGTTTCCTTGTTTATTTTGATTTCTTTTCAGTCTGGTGTTTGCATTTGACACAAAAATTTCAATTTGATGGACACATTCTGCTTCTACTGTTGTTTTGGTGACTCCTTTTCGATTCCTAACTTGTATTTCTTGTATTCTTGACAGATCCTGAAACACATGTTTCAATATGTCATTGCAAGGATGAGGATTGTGTGATGTCATTGTGATCATCGCATGATCTCATGTGTTGACTGGGTTGTGACTACAGGTGTAAATATTATTAAAAAGTATAAGGTCCATGGGATGGTAGCAAACCTCCCAGGACATGGCCGCAAGAAGAAATGCAAACCCAGGTTGATCAGAAGGACATCACATGATCCTCACACTGTGATCCTCACAGTGTGAGTAATACGTGAGCTCATTATGAATTCAAACGATCCTCAAACTGTGATCCTCACAGTGTGAGTAATACGTGAGCTCATTATGAATTCAAACGATCCTCAAACTGCGATCCTCACAGTGTGAGTAATACTTGAGCTCATTATGAATTCAAACGATCCTCAAACTGTGATCCTCACAGTGTGAGTAATACGTGAGCTCATTATGAATTCAAACGATCCTCATACTGTGATCCTCACAGTGTGAGTAATACGTGAGCTCATTATGAATTCAAACGATCCTCATACTGTGATCCTCACAGTGTAATACGTGAGCTCATTATGAATTCAAACGATTCTTAAACTGTGATCCTCACAGTGTGAGTAATACTTGAGCTCATTATGAATTCAAACGATTCTTAAACTGTGATCCTCACAGTGTGAGTAATACATGAGTTCATTATGAATTCAAAATTTTGAGCAGGTTGTGAGGAAGTAGTTTAAATATTGTGCACCCGGGATAAGATCATCTGCATCTTGGATAAGATTCCTAAAAGTTTCGCACCTACAGCACACATTACATACACTGATGCAGAAACTTTAGATATGTTCTACATGTCTAAAGTATATAGAGAGATAAACCTTATAAACTCCTTATAAGCTCCTTGATTTCGTGTAACAACTTAAAATATAACCTGCATGCACAATAAACTATAATACAATTTATTTACATTTCTCTACAGAAAGGATTTTGCAGGGTTTTTAAGATTTATTTTTGGTGTTTTTGCCTTTATTATGATAGGACAGTTTAGATCTGACAGGAAGCGAAGTTGAAAGGTGGGCGGGATCGGGAAAGGTCCTCAAGCCGGGATTCGAACTCAAGACGCCCGTATGACACCCGATTCATTCAGGAATCGAACGTCACTATTGTGATTTACATTTGTGTCAGAGACTTTCGACCGTGGAATTGCTGTTTTGTTCTGGAGAAATGGTGAGTGCTTTCTTTAACTGCTATTCACATATGCTGATATATTATGTGTTAGCAAATTAGCCAGGTACACATGTTAGCCAGGTACATGTGAACCAGCCATCTTGCCAGCTCAGACGTAAAATTAGTTAAGCCAGGAACACACTACACGACTGTAAGGCTGATTATGAATGTAATTTGGCACTTACAACTGATCACACCCAAACGCATTAGAGCCAGTTGCATTCAGTCGGCATTTAAAATCATAAGTGTGTTCAGTTAAGTCTTACAATGTTTCAGCTAGTCGTTAAGTGTGTCCCTGGCTTTAGGTTGCATGTCAGTATTTATGATTTGTTATGCCTCCTATTCAGATCATTACTACCCTACATTACTAACTCATGATCATATATCAGTAACTATACAAGCATCTTTTGTAGAAGCATGATTTGTTTCATATTTTGTTTAACTAATAGTTATTTTCACCTGTTGTGAAATGTAATGTCAAGACCAGTAGTTGTTAGCAACTCACTGCAATGACATAGTTCCCTGTGTTTCAGGATCTGTCAAGAATTTCCAAGGGGAAAAAGAAATACAAGTTAAGAATCGAAAAGGAGTCACCAAAACAACAGTAGAAGCAGAATGTGTCCGTCAAATTGAAATTTTTGTGTCAAATACAAACACCAGACTGAAAAGAAATCAAAATAAGCAAGGAAAGTGAATTATATAAATACTTTTATTTTTGAGTTTAACACAGTGATATGACGGTGGTCTCACATGGTGAGCTCACAGTATGAGCACACAGTGAGTGCGCTGTGACCTCACATTGACCATAGTATGAGCACACAGTGAGCGTGCTGTGCGGTTACACTTTTAGCTTGCTGTGACCTCACATTGTGACCACATCGTGAGTATTCTGGGAGCTCACAGTTTGAGCACACAGTGAGCGCGCCGTGACCATATTTTGAGCACATAGTGAGTGCGTGGTGACCTCACATTGTGACTATAGTATGAGTACACTGTGAGTGCGCTGTGCGGTTACACTTTTAGCTTGCTGTGACCTCACATTGTGACCACATCATGAGTATCCTGGGAGCTCATGTTGAGATCACTGTGAGATCAAATTGTTGACTGGGAGAGCTATGTATGAAGGCAAGTGGAAACAGGATGTGCATGATGGTTACGGGATGCTCTGCAAACTGCAGCCGTCAACTAAACAATATTTAAAAGTTTATTCAGGGACATGGGGAAATGGTAAGAAGGAGGGGTTTGGGACATGTTTCTACAGCTTGTCAGCACGATATGAGGGGGAGTGGGTGGAGAATGAGAGGAGCAGATGGAGGAGGATGAATTATGAGAATTGAGATATATATGAAGGAGAGTGTCTCAGGGATAAACCCCACGGCTAGGGCATGCTGTCGTTCAGGAATGGGAGCAGGTATAGGGGCTACATGAAGGGCAGGAAGAAACATGGACATGGACTCTTTACCTACAAGAAGAGGGCAGGAGCCTGGTGTAGGAGGGCTTCAGGGTAGATGATGTGCTGAAGTGTGGGATGGTGTGTGAGTACGTCAGGAAGCATTCACACACTCCAAAGCTGTTCCTTATTCCCTCAGTGGTGCTGCACAATGCTTAGTGCCAATGCCATTTCTGCTCCAGCAAAAAAGGATTAGAAATTACGGAGCTTCTGGGGTTTGTTTGATTGTTTACTTGTTGTAGATTGCACAGACAATGCAAAATAATTAATCTTTGTGAAAGTGTTAAAAAATTTTCACAGATGGTGAAATTTAATAGGAAAAATAGATCGTGTGGGATTTTAATTCCTTTTGTTGGTATTTTAAAACTGATTTTAAAATCAAGATCTTATTCATTTTTTTCATTTTCTGTTCAATGATACTGAGTGTAAAATACAGGACTAATGGTTTTTCATGCCTGTTGTCATCTGAGGATTACAGTGTGAGGATCGTGTGATGTCACTGTGATCATCGCATGATCTCACGTGTTGACTGGGCTGGCTCTCTTCCATGCCCGATTTCCCTGCCCATGTCTCATGTTATCCCGCCACACTCCGGTGTACTCATCTCTGTTCAGGCTATAGAAGGTGTGGTGGAGGCCACTCTTCTGAGCCTTTTTATCCAATCCTTTCAAACTGGACTCCATTATCTGTAATTTCCCCAGTAAAGCCATTACTCCAGTTGAAAAATGTGGTCATACGTCTTTTCCAAATTAACTGTTTAATCTGTAGCTTCTGCTGCAAAGCTATAAACTGGAGCCCCTTTGTGACGTCAATTCTGTCATAATTGTTTAAAAATTACTAATGGTTTTACATGCAGGTCATGTTCCCACACAAACATGCTTACATACAGACTCGTTAATTTAATTTATTCACAAATAATTACAGGTGCACGATGATATCATAATCATATGGGTATTGCAGATAATTGCTTTTTTTCCCTTTTAAATAAATCACTGGCATCGGACAGATTCAAATGGTATTTCAAACTGATATTTGATGACAGGTTCATTGCATGCCGGAAGAGCAGAACATTTATGCAATGCTGGGCTACTGCAGTGGAACGAATCGTCTGCCATCTGGAAGTTTTTGAAAGTGAGCGAGAGAGACATAAAACATGCCATTTGTAACTCTTGCTCAACGAACATCTCACATGGAGGGAGCAAAGTAAGAAAGTTCATCACCACAAACTTAATGACACATTTGAAGGCACACCACCCTGACAGATATGCAGAGTATCTTAATGCCAAAGAGAAGAATCCTACACCACCACACACAAAAACTGCAGCTAGACTGCCAGTTGACCATCTCCTTGAAAAAACAAAGAGAATTCGATAAAGACAGCCCAAAGCCTAAAGCCACCATACCCAGTCATTGTTATTTTTCCAGTGTTGCCCTACCGGAGCTATACAACATCGTAGCAACTCATATGCACAAGCTCCTTGATGACAGT
Source organism: Pangasius djambal (assembly GCA_022985145.1). Taxonomy (NCBI): domain Eukaryota; kingdom Metazoa; phylum Chordata; class Actinopteri; order Siluriformes; family Pangasiidae; genus Pangasius; species Pangasius djambal. The sequence continues at coordinate 25,170,654 of CM040988.1, forward strand.
GTGACAGTCATTAGTTTCACCACTTATACTTGGACATCTGAATCCTGAGAGTATGCTCAGTTTAACCGCACTAACGTGGACATAATTTGCACATGAATAAAATACATTATCAACGTAATTACAGTCAAAAGTGACTGAAACTCAACGACTTGTTTTGATGAAATATATTTTATTCATGCAAACATAATGTACACTTCTGAATCCAATGTGTAATTTTTAGTCTATTATTCAAACTGACACTGAATATAATATAAACATGTATGGCTATGTATGTTTAATTATTCGTCAGGTGCAGGGATTCCTATCAAAAGCCCCAATCAGAAAGGAATAAAAACCCACTGCAGTATTGGAAGAATGGCAAGAGTAGGTTCTCAGCCATTGCTAAAGTAGCATGCACATTCCTGTCAGCCCCATGCACTAGCATTGATAACGAGAGATACAATGTGAAGAACAAAAAGCGTAACAGAATTACCTGTGATAATGCAGAGGAGTTTCTTTTTGTTAAGAAAAACCTTCCTGTAGTGCCAAAAAAAACCAAAACAAAACAGACTCATTAATTTACAGAAAAAAATGTTTGGTTCAGATTCTTTCACCTGAACCTCTGACAGTGAAAATCAGAGAGGTAGTGATGATGATGCACTGTTTTTTCATTATCACTGTATTGACTGATCTCTTGTTTTAACTTAAATTTTGTTTTAATGTTTTCAGTTATTTGTTTTTATTTAATTAAAAGGGAAAATAAATGAAGAGGTCAACTAGTAATTAACTTTATTATTAATTATCTATAGTTTATTATTAAATATCTATACAGTTAAATATCTATTTTTTGCCTCTAATGAAGTGTGCATAGTCTGTGATGTTCTGATATTTTTATATCATTACTTTGTGCAACTAATACATAAGCTAACAAATTTCATAAGCCTTTTATTTGATAACCAGGTCATTATATTAATGTGTAATGCATGAATAAAGATCTGTTATAATCAGTATAATAGTTGTTCTGTGGAAACTTATTAACCCTCTCTAATACAGATACAATCTGCTTCCCCACTAGATGGTGCACTAGGCAGCTGTAGAAGGACCAGCCCAGCTAAAATACTTTATAGGCGCTTAATCCATTGAAAGTTTAACCTTAGTTTAAAAAATTTTCATAATTAATAATTAAACCTTTCACAGTTCCAAGCATATAAAAAAAGTCAAAACTAAATTTCTATTGTATTTTTCAATTGTAATTTTAGTTAATTTTTTGCATCATATTTGATACTTTAACATTTAGGGAATATTATTTCACTCTTTCCACAGTTTCTCCAAAGAGTTTTTTTTTTTCCTACTGATTATTCTTCTCCTCATTTTTAAGTAGCATTGTCAAAGGTCCATTATCAAAATATTGAATGTCTGTCCTGTTTATGTTTAATTATCTTATTAAATTTAATTATAATGAATTAATCGGTAGTATCAGGCCTTCAATTCCAGTCCATCCCAGAGGTGTTCACTGTGGTTTAGGTCAGGGCTCCATGCAGGTCACTGGAGTTCCAACACGACAAACTCGTCAAACCCCGTCTTTATGGACCTGGCTTTGTGCCCGGGAGTTTGCAGCTGCTCGGCTGTGGAAACCCATTTCATGAAGCCTCCAAGACACAGTTCTTGTGCTGATGTTGCTTCCAGAGGCAGTTTAGAACTCTGTAGTGAGGGATGTAACAGAGAATGGGTGGTTTTTACGTGCTACGTGCTTCAGCACTCAGCGAACACGCTCTGTGAGATTGCATGGTCTACTGCTTCGTGACTGAGCTTGTTTCTCCTACACAGAATCTAAATGATGAGTGGGGTGTCAGCTGGTAGTGTGATAATGCAGTGAACTGTTGTGAATAGGACAATATGGTATGGTGCAGTATGATTTGGGGGTTGCATCATATGCAGGTGGCGAGGGTGGAAAAAGTTGTCCCAAGGCCAGCTGTTTCTGGTCATTGCTGCAATACTCTCTGCCAGACAGTGGCAGGGAGAACAAGCTGTAGACTGGGTGGCTGGAATTTCTTATCATGCCGTGAGTCTTGCTCATTTAGCGTTTGATTTTGTCCAGGAGTATGGGAAGCTCATCAGTAATGATATGTTAATTTGTTTGTACTACACAAAAAGCTTGTACCATAAAAAATTCTTAGAAGCACTGCTGTACCTACTTCACTACACATCCAGTTTAGTCAGTCCATGTAAGGTCCTTAGAAGTGTGTACACAGAGGAACATAAAACTGACAGTAATATATAAGAACAACATTAACAACAAGGTCTACTGCAAACGGTAGAGGGAGCTCAAAATGTGGCAGCAATACTCATCTTGATGTGTTGTCATTACAGCATGAAATTAACATCAAAAAGGAAATTCTTCAAATTATCCTAAATAGCTGCAGTAGAAATGGATGAAAGTCATGTTATGAGTACTTTAGAACCTACACTTTATGAATATATTCCAGTTTGTAGATAACAGTTTGGTTTAATAATTTTATGGAAATATAAAATGTAACTGAACATATAGAACAGAATTATTGATCAGTGAAATATGAAAGTCAGGTCATGTCTACTTAAGTTCATTAATCTTGAGAAGTATATGTGATTTAGCCTAATGTCTTAATAGACATTTAATATGAACTCATTTTAATTTACCATAATGTTATAGGCTTTTCTGTGCAATAAGAATTATGAAATGCAAACATTAGGGGCTGAGCATTAGCTGATTTTCATTATGGTAGCTTTGGTTAGTGTTACTTTCCCAAAAACACAACAATGGTGATCTCTAAAACTGGCAAACCAACAAATAAACAAAAAATGGGTATGAAGGAGCCAGTTGCCATGCAAAGGTTGTGAAAAATTCTTTCTGAAAAGTTAGAGCACCATGGACAAGGTTGTCCAGTCTATATACAGTCAGGTCCGGAGGTTTTTGGACAACGAGTTTTTGTGATTTTTCCCTTATACACCACCACAATGGATCTGAAATAAAACAATCAAGATGTGATCGAATTGTAGACTTTCAGCTTTATTTTAAGAGGTTCCACCAAAATATGGCATTTACCATTTAGGAATTACAGCCATTTTCAACAAAGTACCTCCATTTTCAGGGACTCAAAGGTATTTGGACAAAGTGACATAATTGTAAATATAACCATAATTTTAATACTTGGATGAAAATCCTTTGCAGTCAATGACAGCCTGAAGTCTGGAGCCCATGTTCTCAAAACTCAAATTCTGAGTTTCCTCAATGGAGATGATTTGCCAGGCCTTGAGTTGCTTTTGCAGTATGTTTAGGGTAATTATCCACCTGCACTGTGAAGTGGCATCCTATCAGTTTTGTAGCATTTGGCTGAATGTGAGCAGAGAGTATAGCCCTATACACCTCAGAATTCATCTTACTACTTCTGTCAGCAGTCACATCATCGAGTCATGAGTGAGCCCATTGGCAGCCATAAAAGCCCATGCCATAACACTTCCCCCACCATGTTTGACACATGATGTAGTATACTTTGGATCATGAGCTGTTCCTTTCTTTCACCATACTTTTCTCTTTCCATCATTCTGGTACAAGTTAATCTTGGTTTCATCAGTCCAAAGAATCTTATTCCAGAATATGGGAGGCTTTTTTAGATGTTTTCTGGCAAAGTCTAATCTGGCTTTCCTGTTCTTGAATGTTACCAGTGGTTTGTACCTTGCTGTAAACCCTCTGTATTTACATTCATGAAGGTGTCTCTTGATTGTAGATTTTGACAATGATACGCCTACCTTCTCCAGAGTATTCTTGGCTTCTGTTTATGTTGTGAAGGAGTTTTTCTTCACCAAGGAAAGGATTCTGCAATCATCCACTTCAGCTGTCTTCTGTGGTCTTCCAGGCCTTTTGATGTTGTTGAGCTCACCAGTGCAGTGTTTCCCTTGCCATTATATTAGGGGGGTGCCCCGCCCCCCCAGAAGGTCAAGTTAATTTTTATTTAATTTTATTTTCTATATAGCGCCAGATCACAACAGAGGTCATTTAAGGTTACCTTTCGTATAGAACAGGTCTATACCTTGTTCGTTTATTAAACAAACTAAATAGCCTTATGTTATTTATCTTATTTACATGACGTCACATCATTCCTGGCTCTACATGTTCATGCATTTACAATTCTCCTCTGCTCTGTATCGCCCGTGGCGGAGTTCCGCCCCGATGCAGGCGCGCGCGCACACACCCCGGGGGGTGAAAACTTTTTGAATTTGAAGATCAGGGTAAATTTAACTTATTTTGTCATCTGGGAAACATGTAACTATCTTCTGTAGCCTCTGAAGGGCAGTACTAAATGAAAAAAATATGATATTTAGGCAAAATAAGAAAAATGTACACATCTCCATTCTGTTCAAAAGTTTTCACCCCCCGGCTCTTAATGCATGGTTTTTCTTTCTGGAGCATCAGTGAGCGTTTGAACTTTCTGTAATAGTTGCATATGAGTCCCTCAGTTGTCCTCAGTGTGAAAAGATGGATCTCAAAATCATAGTCATTGTTGGAAAGGGTTCAAATACACAAAAATGCTGGAAAACCAAAGAATTTGTGGGACCTGAAGGATTTTTCTGAAGAACTGAAGTTTAACTGTTCAGGACAAACAAGGGACTCATGAACAACTATCACTAAACAAAAAACACAGCTGTGGATCATTCAGGTAACAACACAGTATTAAGAATCAAGTGGATGGAAACTTTTGAACAGAGTCATTTTTATGAATTCAACTATTATTTTCTCTTGTGGACTATGTAAACATCTTTTGTATGAAAATTAACATTTTGCAGATTCTGATGTAAACTTTTGACCTCAACTGTGTATATATATATATATATATATATATATATATATATATATATATATATATATATATATATATATATATATATATATATATATATACATACAGTAAGGTCCATAAATATTGGGACATCGACACAATTCTAACATTTTTGGCTCTATACACCACCACAATGGATTTCAAATGAAACGAACAAGATGTGCTTTAACTGCAGACTGTCAGCTTTAATTTGAGGGTATTTACATCCAAATCAGGTGAACGGTGTAGGAATTACAACAGTTTGCATATGTGCCTCCC